>VMDO01012506.1:41071-62091 GCA_007922755.1 Pedetes capensis | reverse complement strand
TAAAAAAAAAAAAAAAGATTGTTTATCTTCAGTAAAAGGTCATGGGGGTTGGGACTTTACAGTTGGGAATGATAAATTAAAGAGAAATGGGGTTGCATTCATCATCAAAAAAGACATCTCCCTATCTGTTCTGAAGTACAATACTGTGAGTGATAGAATAACATCCACATGCCTACAAGAAACATCAGTTAATATGACTATTATTCAACCATATGCACACACCACTAAAGTTATAAATGAAGAAAGGGAAGATTTTTACCAGTTCCTGAAATCTGAACTAGATTTGGCATGCAATCAGGATGTACTGAAAATTACTGGTGACTGGAATGCAAAAATTGGAAACAAAGAAAAAGGCTCAGTAGTTGGAAAATATGGCCTTGATGACAGAAACAATGCTGGAGATCGCATGATAGAATTTTGTCAGACTGATGACCTTTTCATTGCAAATACATTTTTCACCAACATAACTGGTGACTAAACTCATGGAACTCACCAGATGGAAAATACAGGAACAAAACTGAGGACATTTATGGAAAGCCATGAAGGAAAAGATCAATATCAAATGTCAGAATAAGACAAGGAGATGATTGTGGATCACACTATTAACTTGTCATATGCAAGTTCAAATTGATACTGAAGAAAATTAGAACAAGTGTGCAACAACCTAGGTATGACCTTGAGTATATCCCACCTGAGATCAGAGACCACCTCAAGAACAAGTTTGATGCATTAGACCCTGATGATCACAGACCACAAGAGTTATGAGATGACATCAAAGACATCATTCATGAGGAAAGCCAAAGGTTCTTAACAAGAAAGGAAAAAAGAAAAGACCAAATTACATGACAAAAGAGACTCTGAAACTTTCTTTTGAACATCAAGCAGCTAAAATAAAAGGAAGATGTGATGAAGTTAAGGAACTAAACAAAGATTTCAAAGGGCAGCTCAAGAACACAAAATAAAATATTTTAATGGCATGTGCAAAGAGCTGGAGATAGAAAACCAAAAGGGAAGAATATGCTCTGTTTTTCTCAAGCTTAAGGAATTAAAGAAAAAAGTCAAGCCTCAAGTGGCAATAGTGAATGATTCTATAGGGAAAATATTACCTGATGCAGGACACATCAAAAGAAGATAGGAAGAATACACAGAGTCACTATACCAAAAAGAATTGATGGATGACCAACCATTTCAAGAGGTTGCATATAAGGAACCAACAGTACTGAAGGACAAAGGGGAAACTGCCTTGAAGGAATTTGTGAAACACAAGGCTCCAGGAATTGGTGAATACTAATTGAGGTATTTCAACAAACATATGCAGCATTGGAGGTGCTAACTTGTTTATGTCAAGAGATTTGGAAATCTGCTACTCACCAACTGACTGGAAGAGATCCATACTAGTGCCTATTCCCAAGAGAGGGTATCCAATCAAAGGTGAAAACTATTTAATGATATCATTCAGATCACAGAGAAGCAAAATTTTTCTAAAGATCATTCAAAAGTGACTGAAGCAATATATAGACATTAAAATGCCAGAAAATCAAGCTAGATTCAGAAGAGGGTGTGGGACCAGGAACATCACTGCTGATGTCACATGGATATTAGCCAAAAGCAGAGAATACCAGAAAGATGTCTATGTCTCATGAATGTGCTAAGGCACTTGACTGTGTGAATCCAATAAATTATGGATAACATTGTGAAGAATGAGAATACCAGAACACGTATTTGTACTCATGAGGAATCTATACATGGACCCGGAAGCAGTAGTTCAAACAGAACAGGGAAATTCTGCCTGGTTTAAAGTCCAGAAAGGTATGCATCAGGGCTATATCTTTTCACTGTACCTCATCGATCTTTATGCTGAGCAAATAAGTGGACTTTATGAAGAACACAGCATCATAATTGGAGGAAGACTCATTAACAACTTGTGTTATGCAGATGACACAACTCTGCTTGCTGAAAGTTATTGCAAAAACCTCTTTAAACTGTCAAAAGTTAAAGATGTCACATTGAAAATGAAGATGCACCTGACTAAACTATGGCATTTTCAATCACATTATATGGTTGTGAAAGCTAGACATAGAATAAGGTAGACAGCAAAAGAATTGATGCTTTTGAATTATGGTGCTAAAGACAAATATTGAAGATATCATCAACTGCAAAAAGAACCAACAGATCTATCCCATAAGAAGTGTAACCAGAGTTCTCCTTGAAAGCATCTAGACTGCATCTTACATATATTGGGCATGTTGTCAGGAGGGAACAATCCCTGAAGAAGGACATCATATTTGAGAGAGTGGCAGGTGAATGGAAGAAAAGAAGACCCTCAACTGGATGGATTGACACAGTAACTGCAACAATGATTTAAACATAAAATGATAGTGTGCCTGGCACAGAATCAGGGTGTGTTTCATTCTGTTGTACACATGGTTACTATGAATCAGCCCAGACTCAAGGGCACCTAACAACAACAACTTCTGATGGGGGAGATAAAGGAAATGCAGATATTTTTCACCATTGATCCTGTATACTCCTATATCTTTTAAATTTTTTATCATAAAGATTTTTATATATTTGTAAAATATAAAAAGCATATAGAATGTGTATCTATAGTGTATACTAAACAAATATTTTCTTCTGTCTACATATGAGCAAAAGTGAGAGATGCAGTGTAGTACTGCTCTCTGTCACCTGAGGAATTCCCAACTAGAGACTTCCACTCCAGTGAGGCTGGGTCTTTGGCTCTATCACAAAAATAGAATTTCAGGATGAGTCAGAGTGAAAGTTATTGAATTTAATAAGTGGAGGTAAAAGATAGTACATGCTTTAAGTTTAAGCATGGGCATTCTAAAAGAAAGAAAGATGCACAAGGAAAAATAATAGTACACATCCAAACCGGGGCTTCTGAAGAGAGTCATTCTATCAAAACAATGGTTATATATGTGTGTGCTTGTGTGATTTTGTGAGTTTTGATGTTACATTGCTCAAAGTATGTAATTTACAACTCAATTTAAAGATTAAACAAAGTACAAAAAATGAGCTGATTTATCTATCCTTTCTAACTTAATGAGTTTCATTTTTTGTAAATAAAACTGTAAAATGGCTTTATGAGGCACATTATTTAGGTTTACACATGACAGAGAAGTGCCAGTAATACAGAAAAATAGTTCAAAATAGATCAACAGAAGAAATACTATTGTTTATAAGATTTAAAAAATTAAGTAAAAATATTTGCATGTACTTTTTATCTGAGGAATTTTACTGTAGCAAAATGAGACTATAAGGTGGTCTATATACCAGTTTACAGAGAAGAAGAGTGTTATCAAAATGTTTAAGCAGACATAGTCAAAGGAATTCTTACTAGATTTAGTCACAAGGAGGGTGTCTAGGCATATATTGACAGCAACATGGTCCTTAATCATGTTATGCCAACATGATAAGGAAAAATAATAGTACACATCCAAAACCAGGGATTCTCAGAGAAGCACCTGTTTACAGAATGAAAAAGTAAGGTTAAACTCACAGATCACATGCATAGATCACATACATTTTGACCTTAAGCATGACATTGCTATTTTAACAATTGTTTGAAATATCTCCCAAAAATGTCTTTATGAGGCATTATTTAGAGCAGTTTTCTTTTTAGTCATGTCAAAAACCTTGTCTCTCCTCTGGCAAGACTTAAACAAGATCCCTGGATGAGGGTTCTTTTCCTTTCCCATGTCCCCTTAATTTTCCTATCTTTATATCCTGCCTCACACATACCTCTCTTGCTTAGCATTATAATGTTTATTATTATAATTGTACTAATATAATATTATCATTTCAATCATTTATACTTTTAGAAGATAACTATTCTTTCAAGGGTACCTCCTTGTACCACTATAAAGTTTTCCATAGGACTTCAGACTCACCTGTTCATTTATGACCATGCTAAATGTCTGCATTCCATACCCTGAAGTAAGGGATGAACAAAGGTTAATAGAAACACATAAAGGCAAGGCAGGGGTACTCTCCCACACCTCTGTTTGTGGTGTCATTTGTCTCCCTGTTAAAATGCAATAAAGACAATAAAAGGAAATAGGCTGTAGAAAATGAAAAAGCCCTCTATTCATAAAAATAGTTCAAATGAGAAAAGTCATTTAATTGGGATGGTACAACCACCATGCAAAACAGTGGAAAAGAAACACATAAAACCATCAAGACAATTCATTAACCACAAATTATTGTAGAAACTCAAATTCTTTCCCACAAAATGTTTATGTTCTAACTATCAGAGTGATGAATATCTTCAAGCAAATTCTCAGATTGATATATCTGCTGCAAAGAGAGTAGGAAATAGCCATATGTTTCACTATAGGATCTTCCCTACTGATATTAGAGTCATTGGAGGAAATGTGGCCCCACAGTGGGCATGATAAAACAAACAGGATGGAATAGGTGGAAGACCAACCAGCTCACATTTATATTGGACTTCTCTTTCTGCTCCCACCAATTGATTTTCTTGAAAGAACAAATCAATGATCTTGGGAAAGGTAGCCATCTAATTCTTGGATTACCTCACCTAAAATGAAGATAATAACATATGATAAGCTGCTGGGATTTAGCTCAGTTGGTAGAGCACCGCTCAGCAGTCTCTGAGGTCCCAAGTTCGATTCCCAGCACCGCAAAAATGGGAGAAGGATGTGGCAACACACTCCCAAGGCAATCCCGAAACAATCTGCCTTTGAAAATCCTATGAGGGTCACTATGAGTTGGACACATCTCAATGGCACCTAACAACAACAACAATAACAACATATGATAAACATATCTTTTAAAGTCACACAAATGCCACACAAGCAGCATCCATGGAAAGAGCGGGTTTTTTCCAGCAGCAAATGTGGATCTATCACTTTGCTACCACCTCTACTTTTCTATTCTTTTCCTGAGTTTGCTTAGTTTCAAATGAAACAGTATGTTGGCAAGTTCCATATGTGATGGAAACAAAATGCAACTTTATTTTTTATCCCACTATCCCTTTATTCACCTGCAGCTGTAGCCCTGTGGCATCTGATCCCATCAGATCTCAGAAGCTAAGCAGGGTCGGGCCTGGTTAGTACCTGGATGGGAGACCACCTGGGAACACCAGAAGCTGTCGGCTTGGGAGAAGGACCTGGCAACCCACTCCCAAAAATCAATCTGCCATTTAAAACCCTATGAACAGCAGAGAAGCGCTGACAATAGTGTTTCCCCTGTTGTACAAAGGGTCGCTATGAGTCAGATACTGACTTGACGGCACTTAACAACAACAACAATCCCTTTATTCAGAGGACTATCATCCTAGTTCTAGATAAAGATTTAGCAGACTCTTTTCTCTTTCCAATAGTCCATTGGGAATCTGTTTATAGGCACGTTGTTTAGCCCTTTGTGCTGAGATCTCATCCTCAAGAGGAAAGACCTCACTACTCTAGGAAATTATCTGGACACCCCCAGGGTGGACTGGGAGGGTGCCTGGACCAAGGCCCACTCAGTCTGGGCCAAGGTCTGAGCCTTCCCCAGATCCTGCCCTATTCCTCCCCCTCCCACCCCTGGTCAACCTAACCCAGGAACCTGGACTGGGACCTATTTGACTCACTAAGAGCCAATATGGCTACCCAAGTCCCAATTCACCCTTCACCTACTTTTTCACCCTTCACCTACTTTACTTCTACCCCTCCCATCATGTAACCCAAGATGGCCTCCAACCAGCCCAGTTCTGGCATGGACTCTTTCATCCTGATTGGCTGCCAAGGCCCCCATGATTGGTCAGTCAAGGGACTCCCATGATTGGCTCGGCCCATGCCTTATCCACCTATGAAAAGTGCACAAGTACAAGCCTTTATTTGCATGGTAGTTAGTGATAGTTACCCTAAGTGTGAGCCCTTCCATGATTGGCCATTCACTAGTTCATCACCCTCCTGGAATGTGTATAAGCAGGACCAGCCACCTCCTTCACCCTCTTGTCTCCATCTGCTATCCAGTCCCCATGACCTTAAACCATCACTCCTTACTCCTGAGACTTAAGACCTTCAATCAACCAGATTTCAAGCAAGACTCTGTGTCAAGACGTGGGCCACTGAAGCAGTGAAGGCTTCAAAGAAGACCCAAAGATCTCTCTAATTCCTCCCCCTGCCTGGGGAGGAGGAGGATAGAGAAGGTGAGCTGCGAGAGGCAAGACTGGCATGGACCATTGGTGTAGAGACATCTTTTGGCTTATTCCTATTCTTACAGGAGCAGTTAAATAAAACTCTTGTTTTATAGTAAGAAGGCCTCCAAGGTCCTTCTTTGGCACCACTGACTAGCTCTCACCTTAACCCTGACAGCCTCGGGACTTTACCTGGTGTTGAGGCAAGGCTTTGAGACCTTGCAGCGCTATAGCTGAACCCCAACAACTACAGCTTTCTCCCAGGCTCCACTTCCAGTCTGAGGAAATGCTCATGCTTTCATTAACCCAACACATTATGAAGGGACAGGCCAACCTCAATTGTGCCTCCTTCTGGAATTGCCACCAAAGCAAAAAAGGAACCATACCCTGAAACCTACAGTTAAAGGAAACAACTTTGTAATGGTCTGCACTGAAGTTTAAAACATCAGCCTTTAGGTACTGATGGATGCAGCCTAAACTGTTCACCCTTCCTTCCTCCATCCACAATCTATCCTCTATAAGATAAATGAGCACAATCATTTAGAAATAAGCCTCTTTGACTTGATTTTAAGTTTCAGGAAAAGCTTCAACCATACTCACCAGATTATACTAATTCAGGCATAAGAGAGTGTTACATGGGAAGAAATTTTATCACAAAGCTTGAAGAGCAGAGTCTGCAATGGGCTTCCAATCTTTTTCAACACAGCTCACAGTCAGAGAAGTCCCTTTGTCTTTTGTTTGTTTGTTTGTTTGTTGTTTTGCTTTGTTTTTTGGCACAGGTTTTACTGAGAGAATTAGATAAAATGTAAAATTTTCATACTGAGTTTCTTCTTGGAGCACCTATAGAGGCCTGCCAGGGAGTAATCATCCTTAATCAGGGTTTCATTCTTCAGTAGTTTTTCTGTTGATGATTATGAACTGGAATCAAAATTTCTAAATTGTAAGTGCTTAACTAATAGACTACATTATCTTAATATCTCTCTTTCATAGAATAGCAAAGTTATTGTTCTTGTTAGGAGCTGAAATCATCAGTGGGCTATCAAATAGACAATGCTTCTGGAAAGAAAGAAAAAACAAAAATCACACACACAAAGAAAATAAGACAGAACAGAACAAAACATCTCTACCCTCAGAGATAACTACTTTGCAGATTTAGATAGTGCCTGATTTGTTATGGCTAAATCCTTGATCCACCATAAGTGTCAGTTACCTAATTGAAAAATAATTAAGTTGAATTGGATCATCTTGAAGACTATATCTTCTAAATTTCCATCATTCAGTAATATGCTGACTCATCTTTTTAAGATTTATCTTTCTGGTTTTTGTGTGGGGGTTGTTGTTGTTGTTGTTTGTACTGGGAATTAAACTCAGGGCCTTCTACAAGCTAGGCAAGCACTCTACCACTGAGCTACATCTCCAACCCTATCTTTTAGGCTTTTTATAATTTATGTGTCGAAGAAAATGCAGAATTGGTTCTGGTCACTGTAGGCTTGCTTAACTATTTTTCCATGGGAACCAAGGCTCAGGGTACCATCAACCTGAGATTACATTTCAGATGATTTCCTCTCTTCTTCATATTCATCTACATTTTCTAAAATAATCATAATTTTTGACAAAAATAATTATAAGGACTATTTGCAAAATATTGGGAATACCCGTGATTAGAACTTTTGAGTAAGAGATCACAGAAGATTTTTTTGAATATGATAACATGAGCCATTTCAGGACGTTGCTTTGGCTGCATTTTTCTATGACACAGCAAGCCATACTTTTGTTTATAGCTCATTTTTGAGGTATAATATTTTATATTTATACTGGATTTCCCAGATCAACTATATTATTTGATTTCTATAATTCATATTTATGGGTGTATTTCAGAAATATATCCACAGTTACGTCTGTCTACACATCTATTTGTAAGTATACAAAGGAAGGATAAAGGAGTTAGAACAACTTCATTTTGCAACCTTTAATGAGTTAATGGATCTAGTAATTGACCAAAAATAACTGCTAAAAGAAAAGCAAGCAGAGAGTAAGTGTCTAATAAGGGAAAAACACACTAACATCTATTGAGTATCACTGCCACCATAAGCATACCTGGATATTATCATGCTAATAGACTCAATGCCCAATTTACAAATTAAAGAAAGACACAGAGAAAGAGAACACCACCACAAAAAATTAAAAATGTACTAAGATACTTCATATGATTGAAATTTCCATAATAATTTTTAAAGAAAAATATTCTTAGGAGCCGGGCGTGGTGGCGCATGCCTGTAATCCTAGCAGCTCGGGAGGCGGAGGCAGGAGAATTGCAAGTTCGAGACCAGACGCAGTCTGCATAACTTAGTGAAACCCTGTCTCAAAAAGTAAAAAATAATGGGCCGGGAGTGCAGCTCAGTGGTCCAGCACTTGCAGAGCATGCAGGCACGAGGCCCTAGGTTCAACCCCCAGTACTGAAAAAAAAAAAAAAAATTCTTTCAGAAAATAATTTCATGGTGAGGAAGGGCACTTAGAGGATTTTTATTTACTTATTTGTTGTTAGATTTGCCTTTTCTATTCTTTTGAGTTTAGAAAATATAAAAAATACAATTCCTCTTTGGTAATATTTTCTAACCAGGTGCCTTTCTTTACCACTGTCATATGTACATATATTTAAACTGAGGAATCAATATTTCTATGGCCACCTTCCTTGAATCGCAGAGTTGTGATATATCCAGAACACTCTTTATGACCTATAGGTTGATGCCATGTGGCTCTCGTATAAGTGGGTAGAAGTTATGAAATGGCAGAAAATACCCAATTTTACAACTACTTTTGAAAAATTTTAATATTCCATATTTTAAAAGTACATTAGTAGGTCTGTCATAAAGTCAGAATGTAAACTGCATCAGGTTGTGAGCAGAATTATGATGTTATAAAAATGTGCAGCAGAACTGGACAGTGGAATAGCTCTCTGAATCTCACTGAAATATGACATGTCATCAATCAAGGATATAAAACATAACATGTTTAAGGACCTGGAAGATAGAATACACAGATTTTTTCCAGGACTGGAAGATATACCCTGACACATTTTAGAAAATATACAAAGATAGCAGCAAAAAATCAAAATCAACATTATATTATAAAACATACAGTATAGTCCCAGGAACTGTTATATTTTTGGTAATTTTAATATTATTATTCATAGACATGTGAATGTTTAGTGTTAGATTAAGTGAATAGTTATGTTAGTATTATTAAAACCCAGAAATTTTGGCATAGACAAAAGGAGAAATATGTATAACATCAAAAGGATTACATTTATAAAAACCTATATTCCTAAATTTAAATTTGAATTACCAGGTGAACTTGTGGCATACATTTTCTTATACATATGTATTAGTCAGCTTTTGTTGCTGTAGCAGAATACCAACCCAAACAAATTGAGGAAAAAGTTTATTGAATGTTCATGGTTAAAGATTCAGCCCATGATGGCAGCAGGACAGGTATTATGGCAGTGGAGGTGGAGCTTGTACCAGATGACTTCACAACAACACAGGGCAGGAGACAGAGACTTTCCCAGAACAATGAGTCTGGGTAAAAACCTCCAAAGGCTTGTCACTAGAGAGCTATTTCCATAAAGCCAGAAGCTCCCTTCTCAAAATTCTGACCTCCTCAAACAGCACCAATTGGGGATGAGGAATTTAATCCCATGGCATTTGGGGGACATTCAGATTTAAACTATAACATTCACTCACTGGTCCCCAAAACTTCACAGTCACATAATGCAAAATGTAATCAGTTCAACTTAAAGAGTTCCCCAAGTTTTTACAATCTCAACCATGTTTAAAAGTCCAAGTTCAAAGTCCCCATTGACTCAAGGCAAATTTAGCTATGGGCATCTGCAAAACAAACAACAAAAAGACAGGTTACATACTTCTAACATACAATAGCACAGAGTAATCATTCCCATTTCAAAAGAGAGGAATGGGGACAAGGAAAGGAAATATTGTTCCATGTTGTTGTTGTTAGATGCCCTTGGGTCCAGCTCATATCAACCCTATGTGCAACAGAACAAAACACTCCCCAATTTTGTTCCAGGTACACAATCGTATTTACACTTAAGCCCATTGATGTAGACACTGTGTCAATCCATCTGCTGGAGTGTTTCCCTTTTTTTCCGTTCACCTGCACTCTCCCAAATATGATGTCCTTCTCAGAGATTCATCCCTCCTGACTACATATCCAAAACATGTAAGATGAAGTCTTCCTATCCTTGCTTCCAAGGAGCACTCTGGTTGCACTTCCTCTAGGATACATCTGTTGGTTCTTTTGGCAGTTTATGGTATATTCAATTGTTCCATTGTTGTTGTTATTGGGTGTTGTTGAGTTGTCTCCAACTCATAGAGACTCTCATAGGGTTTTCAATGGCTAATTGTTTGGGATTGCCTTGGGAGTTTATTGCCATGTCCCTCTCCCATTTTTGTGATACTGGGAATCAAACATGGGACCTCAGAGACTGCAGAGTGGTATTTTATCACAGTAACACAAATGCTAATGAAGAAAATAGGTAACCATTTTTTCAAGGGCCAAGCATGGCCAGTGACAATAAGAGTGTTGACAATCACATGCCAAGAAATTAATTGCTTCTGCACGACCAGAGAGGATCATTTCCAGTTTAGGTCTGGGACAAAAACCTATAGAGGGCAAAATTCTCAGCAGGTAATAAATCAGTAACTGAAAGCTATACTAGCCCAAGGTTATAGTTCAGTTTTAGGCAAAAATATGGTGGTTAACCAGCCACAGTTTGAGAAAAGATTATGGATGTAAGACATCCATATAGGAGATGAGTCAAACTTTTAATGCATACATAGTTGTCTGGGGACTATACACATGTGTGGAACATACTCAAAATAATTGGGCTGAAAGTAAAGGCAAAGAAGATTTGAGAATTGATTGAACTTTTAATATGCTTCTTAATCCACAGGAAGATCATCAGAGAGGAAGAACAATGAGTTCATGATATTTGAGCAGACACAATTCTCAAATCAGTCTTAACAATAAGCAACACAAACACTGGGATGACCCCTAGGAAACCAGGCTAAAAAACTAAAAATACAAAATCTGAGCAGAGATATAAAGACTCATATTTCAAAGGAAGTAAATTCCACAGTTAAACTCTAAGCAAGTTTAAAAAGAAAAGAAAGATGAAAGAAAACAGGAAAGAAAGAAAGAAAGAAAAAGAAAAGAAAGTAAGAAGAGAGGGAGAGAAAAAGCAAAATCCGTATACAAATTCCAAAATTATCATATTACCTAAAAAGTCCAGTTTACAACTAAATATTATAGGATATGCAAAAAAGCAAACACAAGAATGAAAACAAACCAGGAATTTGTAATTCATGTTTGGAGAAAAGAACACTCAATGAAAGTAACTATAAGTAGAACCAAATGTAGGAGATTTAGCAACAAAAATGTAAATGCAATTATTTCAAATGCATTCATAGAGTTAAATAAAAATCTGGTGTTGTTAACAAACAAATAGAGATTCTCATTACAGAAACAAAATGTATAAAAAAGATTCAAGTGAAAAATTTCAACTTGAAAATTTTAATGACAAAAATGAAAAAACACTAATGAATTAGAAAATTTTGATAGCATGAGAAACAATCAATAATTTTTAAAGTAGAAAAATAAAAATTATTTCATCTGAAGAACAAAAATAACACAGATTTAAGAGAAAATTAGCAAAGACTCAAAGACTGAACAAAAAAATTACAAGTTATTGAATTTTAGAATGTGCCACTCCCAAATATGCCACTTTTCTATATCAATTGCATTTAGCCAAAGGCATTTGAGAAATTGTACATGCAAGAAGGACTCTCTGACCTCACCTTTTCTACTTCAAAGATGGTCATAAAATTTTGCATGGGATAACAAGGAAAAGAAAAACATTCATATCACCAGAGACTGGGAATCAACATCAAGATGAAAAACTACAAACAAACCTACTAAAATAACCCTTATCTTCCATCAGTTACCCCATTGCAGAAGCTAAAATTGTCTTCCTTTCTCTCAACACTACTCCACAAGCTTATCATTCCTTTATTTAAAGAGTTTTAAGTTCAGATCCATTACTTATTTATTTATTGGGTTATTTGTTACTTTGGTATTTAATTTCATGAGTTCTTTGTATATCCTAGATATTAATCCAAATACTCCAGACTCATACGCAGGAGCTAGATCTACCTTAAAGAAACACACACACACACACACACACACACACACACACAGGTATTTAAATATATATCCTTCACATGTCTGTCATTTTGCTGTACTGTGGAGGCTTGTGTTCCTGTCATACTGAAGGCTATGACAATGGTATTACAGATACCAGCAGGGTCATCCATCCAGGGTGGATAGGTTTCAGTGGAGCTTGAAAGCTAAAACAGAATATGTATCAGGACCTTGCAGCTCATTCCTAAAACAATTAGCCATTGAAAACCTTATGAATAGCACAGAGACAATGTCAAATATAGTGCCACAAAGTGAGCCTCCTAGGTGGAAAGCACTCAAAAGATGAAAGGGGAAGAGTTGTCTCCTCTAAGTATAGCCTACATTAAGGACAGGAATGGAGTAAAGCCCCAGGGAACCTGCATTTGCTGATGTAGCATGACTCAAAATGAAGAGTAACAACTGTAAATATCAACTAGTAATTGGATTGTGGAATGTACATAGTATGAATCTAGGAAACTAGAAATCATCAAAAGGGAAATAGAGTACATAAACATCCATATTATAGGCATAAGTAAGTGAAATTGGACTAGCATGGGACATTTTGAATGAGATAATCATATGGACTACTATGCCAGGAATGACAAATTAAAGAGAAATGGGGTTGCATTCGTCATCAGAAAAAGACATCTCCAGATCTATCCTGAAGTATAATGCTGTCAGTGATAGAATAACATATGCCTGGCAGGAATGCCAGTTAACATGACTATTGTTCAAATATATGCACACACCACAATGAAGATAAAAAAGATTTTTACCCACTTCTGGAATCTGAAATAGATTGAACACACAATCAGGATGTACTGAAAATTACTGGTGACTGGAATGCAAAAGTTGGAAACAAAGAAGAAGGCTCAGTAGTTGGAAAATATGGCCTTGGTGGCAGAAATAATGCTGGAGATTGCCTGATAGAATTTTGTCAGATGAAACTTTTCATTGTAAATACATTTTTATCTCCAACATAAATGGCACTGTACACATGGAATTCACCAGATGAAACATATAGGAACAAAATTGACTACATTTGTAGAAAGAGATGAAGGAAAAGCTCAATATCAAAAGTCAGAAAGAGACCAGGTGCTGATTGTGAGTTAAACCATCAATTGCTCATAAGCAGGGTCAAATTGAAACTGAAGGAAATAGAACAAGGGTATGAGAACCAAGGTATTACCTCAGTATACACCCCTGAGTTCAGAGACCACGTCAAGAATAGGATGATGCATTAGAAACTAGTAATTGAAGACCAGACAAGTTGTGGCATCACATCAAAGACATCATTCATGGGAAAGTAAAAGGTTATTAAAAAGGCAGGAAAAAAGAAAATAACAAATTACATGTCAAAAGAAACTCTGAAAAAAGCCCTTGAACATCAAGCAGCTAAAACAAAAGGAATACATGATGAAGTTAAGGAAGTGAAGAGAAGATTTCAAAGGCCTGCACAAGAAGAAAAACTCAAATATTATAATGTTATATACAAAGACCTTGAGATAGAAAGCCAAAAGAGGTAAACCTATAATGCCAGTACTCAAGAGGCTGAGACAGAAAGATTGACACAGGTTCAAGGCCAGTCTGGTATACACAGAGACTTCCAGAACAGCAGGACAGCCTGGGCTACACAGAAAGATCTTGTCAAAAGAAGGAAGGAAAGAAAGAGAGAGAGAGAGAGAGAGAGAGAGAGAGAGAAATCAAGAAAGAAAGAAAAAGAAAGAGGGGAAGGAAGGAAGGAAGGAAGGAAAGAAAGAAGGAAAGAAGGAAGGGAAAAGTAAAGAAAAAAGAAAAAGGAAAAAGAAAGAAAAAGAGAAAAAGAAAAAAATGGAAAGCAAAAGGGAAGGACATGCTCTATTTTTCTTGAGCTTAAGGAACTGAAGAAAAAGTTCAAGCTTTATGTGGCAATAGTGAGGAATTCTACAGGGAAAATATTAAATGACATATCAAAAATGACACATCAAAAAAGATGGAAGGAATGCACAGAGACATTATAACAAAATAATCGGTGGATAATCAAACATTTCAAGAGATTGCACATAATCAGGAACAAATGTTAAGGAAGGATGAAGCAGAAAATGCCTTGAAGGAATTGTCAAAACACGGGGCTCTCGGAACTGATGGAATACCAATAGAGATGCCTCAACAGGAGATGCAGCACTGGATGTGCTTGCTTGTTTTTGCCAAGAGATTTGGAAAATAGCTACCTGGCCAACTGACTGGAAGAGATCCATATTTGAGCCTATTCCCAAGAGAGGGAGTCCAAACAAATGTCAAAATTATCAGATGATAACATCAGTATCATCACAATTTTTCTAAAGATCATTCAAAAGTGACTGCAACAATACCTAGACAGGGAACTGCCAGAAAATCAAGCCAGATTCAGAAGAGAGCATAGAACCAAGGGCATCATTGCTGATGTCAGATGGAGATTAGCCAAAAGCAGAGAATACCAGAAAGATGTCTATCTATGTTTTATTGCCTGTGCAAAAGCATGTGTGCAAATAACAACTGGATAACATTATAAAGAATGAGAATACCAGAGGATTTAACTGTACTCGTGAGAAATCTGTACATGGACTAGGGGACATTTGTTTGAAGAGAACAAGGAAACACTACCTGATTTAAAGTGAAGAAAACATCAAGGCTGTATCCCTTCACTGTATCTCTTCAAACTCTATGCTGGGCAAATAATCTGAGAAGCTTGACTTTATGAAGAAGAATACTGTATCATGATTTGAGAAGACCCATTAACAACCTGCATTATGCAAATGACACAATTTTGTTTGCTTAAAGTGAAGAGGATTTGAAACATTTCCTGATGAAGATCAAACAATACAGCCTTTGGTTTGAATTGTGCCTCAACGTCAACAAAATAAAAATCTTTACATCTGGGTCAGTACACAACTTTATGATAAATAAAGAAAAGATTGAGGTTGTCCAAGATTTTGCTTTACTTCATTCTACAATCAACATCTGTGGAAGCAGCAGTCAAGAAATCAAAAGATGCATTGCATTGGGAAATGCTGTTTAAAAGACCTCTTAAAATGTTGAAAAGTAAAGATGTTACATTGAAAATTAAGGTATACCTGATTCATGCCATGGTATTTTTAGTTGCATCATATGGTTGTGAAAGCTAGACATTGAATAAGGGAGACAAGAGAATAATTGATCCTTTTGAATTATGGTGCTGAAATCAAATATTGAATATCATGGACTGCCAAAAGAACCAACAGATCTGTCCTAAAAGAAGTATAATCAGAGTGCACCTTGAAAGCAAAGATGGCTAGACTGTATCTTACACATTTTGGACATTTTGTCAGGAGTGACCAATCCCTGGAGAAGGACGTCATGTTTGGGAGAGTGGCAGATCAATAAAATAAAGGAAGACCTTTCCTTAGATGGATTGCCACAATGGATTTAAACAAAAAAGATCATTTGCATGGCACAGAATCAGAGAGGGTTTGATTCTGTTGTATATAGGGTCACTATGAGTTGGACCTGACTCCACAGCACCTAAAAACGTGTGTGTGTGTGTGTGTGTGTGTGTGTGTGTGTGTGTTTATACAATTGTAAATATCTGAGATTGGAGAATACAAGTGGACCCAACATGAGAGGAGAGAAGACTTGTACGAGCGGAATGGTGATGGGAAACCTGACAGTGGAGGGGAACAACATTGAGGGATAAATGGGGAGAGAACACATGCAAAATACAGAGTAAAACTCTATAAAAATCCCATAATGAATCTCACTGTACTGTGTGTACCTTTTAAAAAATAATACTCTTCCTCATAAATATCCATAATTATCATTATATTTTCCCACACTTGTATCAGCTTGTCATGCTACAGGGGTTTGTGTGTTGCTTGTGATGCTGAAAACTATGCCACCAGTATTTCAGACACCAGAAGGGCCAGCCATGGTGGACAGATTTCAGCTGAGCTTCCAGACTAAGACAGGCTAGGGAGAAGGACCCAAAAGCCCATTCCCAAAACATTGTTGCTGTATTGTTAGGTGCCGTCGAGTCATGTTCAACTCATTGTAACTCTTATAGGGTTTTCAATGGTGGATTGTTTGGGGATTGTCTCCAGAGTGGATTGCCACATCCTTCTCCCATTATTGTGGTGCTGGGAATTGAACCCAGGATCTCAGAGACTGCAGAGTGGCACTCTACCAACTGAGCTAGATCCAAGCCCCTCAAAATATTAGCCATTGGAAACTATGAATAGCAGAGAAGTACTGTCAAATCCAGTGCCAGAAAATAAGCCCCCTTAGGCTGGCAGGCTTTCAAGAAACCACTATGGAAGAGTTGCCTCTTCAACGTAGATTTAACCTTAGTGACAAAAATGGAATAAAGCCCCTGGGAACTCCTTTTGCTGATGTGACACAATTGAAAATGAGAAGAAGCATAGTGGCTGCAACAATGGGTTCAAACATAAGAAGATCATGTGCATGGCACAGTTTTGGGTAGTGCTTTATTCTGTTGTTTTGAGGGTCAATACGAGTTGGCTCTGACTTGATGGCACCAAACAACAACATCATTACACATTAATCAAAAAGTTTTTATATAAACTTTAAGGAGATGAAACTGTCCACAATTGCACAGTACATATATGAACTGAAGTATCATGCTATACCCTGTAAATATGTATAACTATAGTTAAAATTTTAAAAATAAGTTTTAATTTCATAATTCCAGAGAATATTTCCTCAGGTCTTCATTTTTTCTATGAAAATACTCATAATACAGTAAAAATATAAAATGTGTGTGCTTTTCTCATATTCATTTTATGTCAGTTTATTTATTTATTAGTCTTTACTTTTTGGTGGTGAGGATCAAACTCATGACCTCATACAGCCTAGGCAAGCTCTCTACCACTAAACTACATCTCCAGCCCTGTGTCAATTTGTTTCTGAAGCCCCATCACAGACATTAGCAAGACAGAAGAAAGTTCTTTTTTCTGCCCTATAATATAAACATACTTGTAATGAGAAACCCAGAGGGAGAGAAAAGATTACATGACAGATAGGCATATTTGAGATGAACTTTCAGTTTCAGATCTGATGTGAAAAGATCATGGAAGTCATTATATCATCATTTCAGCAAGAAAAAAGTTGAACATACCAAAAATCAATGACTTTTCTTAGACTCATCTGAAAATTTAGATCTTAAGACAAATTGTCATCAGACTCTAGAGAGATAGCTTAATACAAAGAGTTATAACAAATATCTGCTTCCTTAGAGTGGAAGCTACAAGAGCAATAAATTGATAGAAGTATTTAAATGGTAATTTTGATTAATCACTGAGGTCAAAAGACTAACTTGAGAGTGAGAAACTCTTGGAAGTTGCACATTGGGGTGACATCCCTACACAGTCTTGTTTTTATTATTTTACCAATAATAAGTCATCAGCAATGATACTTTAAGGTAGCCATTGTGAAATATACACAAAGCATATTCCATAATAAAGTCCTCTGTTCCTAGGGCCTGAAGTTTACAAATAAATAAGAGAGGCTAAAATAATCCATGTATACACACAGGCTACTAACCACACATTTTCTCGATCTGTTAGCTGAGTAGAGTTAAAATTAACAATATCCCCTTAACAAAGAAAATACTTTCTAAAACTATTCTTTAAAACTGAAACCTGAAATTCTTAGAGAAATGGCTGATCCTAGGACTAGGCCAAGAAACAGATAAGATGAACATAGAGCATGTCATAGTACCAGAAAATAAGAAAATGTGGATCCCAAGAAAATAACAATAAAAGTACTATGATGGGTTATAGCAAGGAACAGGGAAACAAACTAAAACAATTTGCAGGAAAAAGGTAAACAAAGCAGCATTAGATTATAACTCTAAAATGTAAAATAACTATTGACAAGTTTATACTTATATAAGTAGATAATTGAATACCTAAATAATTTAGGAACATAGATAAATTTTGCCTGTAGAAGAATTCTAAGTAATTTATGCTCTTACTCCTCTATCAAGGATGTAGAGAATAAGTCCCCACTGCTCAAATGTGGGCTATATATAGTGATTTTTTTCAAATACCCTAACATGGAAAAAGAGGAAAAACACAGCAACTTTACAGTGGAGAAGGCTGACAAACATTAACTTAGGTGAACAAAGTCAACAACCAATAGTGATATAATATTGATTGTGTATGCCTATTGACAAAATGTAATGGAAATGGCACTTCACTTCTGTGGTCTCTCTTTCTCAAAAAACACATAATTCCATTCCAATCATAAGAAAAACATCAGATAAATCTCAGTAAAGAACATTCTACAAAATACCTGACCAATATTTCTCAAAGCTGTCAAGGAAAATCTTAGAACCTGTCACAGCCAAGCAGAGCCTAAGGAGACACAATAATTAAATGTAATGTAATACCCTGGATGCAACCTTGGAATAGACTGAGAACAACAGGTAAAAAAGGACCGTGATCTGAAAAATATGTGGACTATCAGAAATAATGTCTTCCCCTAATATCATTAATTATGACAAATAATAATGTTATACAGGATCAATAATCAGTACAACTGCCTGTTAAGTACACTGGCATTGTGTTGTAATTTCACAACTCTCTGTAAATCTAAAACTATTCTCATAAATAAAGATAATTTAAACCTGAATATTTAAAGAAATAATAGTTTAAACTTCCTGTTTGATGATAAACATTAATCTACAAACCCAAGAAGTTTGATGAAACTCAAATAAAGCAAGCACAAAGAAATCAACACCTAATCACATCATAGTCACAGTGAAAAAAGACAAACAGAAAATCTTGAAAGTAGCAAGAGAAAAAAAGATTCTTTATACATAGAAAATTACCAGTAACATTTAAGGTTGACTTGGATCAGGAACAATAGAGGACAAAAGAACAAAGTACATATTCAAAGCGCTGTCAATCAAGAATTCCACACATAGAAAATCTATTCTTTAAAAATGAAGGCAAAAAATAAAAGAGTCTCATAAAAAATGATTGAGACATATCATTGCTTGCAGACCTGACACAGGAAATACCAAGTAAAACATTTAGGGTTAAAGGAAATAATATAGGGGAGCAATTTAAACTCATAAGAAAAAAATAGAGTTACAACAATGATAAAGATTTAGGTAAACTCTACAATATGTCATGGTTTGAATATAAAATGTTCCCCAAAATCATGTGCCTTAATATTGGGTTCCCAGCTGGTGGTGCTGTCCTGGGAAGTTATAAAGCCTTGGGATTCACAATTTAGCTTGGCATAAATGAGTCACATTGTGTAGGCCTTTGGAGGTTTTCATCCAGGACCTGTGGTTCCAAGAGACTTTGTCTCTCTTTCTCTGCCATGTTGTGAGGTGTTCTGACATGAGACCTCCTCTTGCCATATCTGCCCCATTGTCATTATGGAATGATCCTCTGTGAGCTTCCAATAAATATCTCTTCCCCATAAGTTTGTTAGGGTCAGTTTTTCTGCTACAGCAATGACAGCTGATTAATACACTATATAAGTATTTTCCCCTTCTAATTAAACATATTGTTGTTATTAGGTGCCATTTCCCTTCTAATTAAACATGTTGTTGTTGTTGTTGTTGTTGTTGTTGTTGTTGTTGTTGTTAGGTGCCATCAAGTTGGTGTCTGACTCATAGTGACCCTGTGTAAAACAGGCAAAACGCTATTGTTAGAGCTTCTCTGCTATTCATAGAGTTTTCAATGGCTGATTGTTTGGGAAGTGGGTTGCTCACAGCATGATCTTACATAGGCTGATCAAGTTACTAAAAAATGTCCAATCTGCAAGCAGTACAGTCCAATGTTGATCCTAGAGCATGATAGATTGGCTCTCAAGTAGACCAGTTAGTGGCTTGGTGGCAAGTTGATTATATTGGGTGTCTTCTACCTTGAAAAAAGCTGATATTTTACTTTTACTGCCATTATTCATATTCCAAGTATGAGTTTACCTTTGCTACCCACCATGACTATCTGCATTAGTTTTCTAGGGCCTCCATAATCAATTGCCACAAATGGCAAACAATAGAAATCTATTTGTTCAGTGCTCTGAAGACCAAAACTCTAAACTGACAAATGGTTCCTTTTGGCAGCTCTGAAAGAGAGTCCATTCAATTCCTACTTCCTAATATCAAGTGACAGGAGAAGGATGTGGCAATCTACTCCAGAAGCAATCCCAAAACAACCAGCCATTGAACACCCTATGAGAGTTGCCATGAATCAGACCCAACTCAAGGGCACCTAAAAACAAACAACAATTTCAAGTGGCTGCTGATAATCCTTGGGCTGGGGTTTAGCTCAGTCAATGGAGAGCTGCTCTGCACTCTCTGGGGATCTGTGTTCAACCCCTACTACCACAAAAACTGGAGAAGGATGTGGCAATCCCCTCCTGAAACAATCAGCTATTGAAAACCCTTTGACACAGCACCTAACAACAACCACAAGATGATAATCCTTGGCATCCTTTGATCTGTAGACATATCATTCCAATATCTTCCCCTGTCTTTACATTGCCTTTTCCTCTGTCTTATCCCCTTCTGTCTTGTCTTCTCTTCTCATCTCTTTTCTTCTCTCTCCTCTTCTCCTCTCTCTCTCCC
>VMDO01012506.1:0-40971 GCA_007922755.1 Pedetes capensis | reverse complement strand
GATTTAGCTCAGTTGGCAGAGCACTGTGCTACAGTCTCTGAGGTCCTGAGTTCAATTCCCAGCACCACAAAAATGGGAGAAGGGCCTGGCAATCCACTCCCAAGGCAATCCTGAAATAGTCAGCCATTGAAAACCCTGGGAGGGTCGCTATGAGTCGGATACCAACTCAACAGCACCTAACAACAACAAGGTACATCCCAAGTATGCCATAAGAATAACATATATGATATTTCCTTTCTTTTTCCCATTATCCTTTCTTCTTGACTCCTCCCACTTTTCTTTAGTCCATAACCTTTCCTATTTAGGTCCTATCTGCTTTCATGATCTATATATTTTAATAATGAATATATATTCAAGTCTAACATCTACATATAAGAGAAAACATGTAATTTTTATCTTTCTGGGTCTGGTTTATTTTGCTTAAAATGACGATCTCTAGTTTCATCCATTTTCCAGCAAAACCACAATTTTGTCTTTCTTTATGTCTAAACAAAATTTCATTGTGTGTTCATGTATTACATATCACAATTTCCTCATCCATTCACCTGTTGATGGACACCTAGGTTGGTCTCATATCTTGGCTATTGTGAATAATGCCACAATAAACACAGATAAGCAGGTACTTATATGGAATATTAACTTATATTCCTTCAGCTATATATCCAGGAATGGGATAGCCAGGACATATGAAAGTTCTATTTTTAGTTTTTTTGAGGAAACTTCATATTGATTTCCAGATTGGTGGCTGTACCAATCTGCATTCTCACTAGCAGCGTATAAGGGTTCCTTTCTCCCTGCATCCTCACCAGGATTTGTTGTTGCTTGTTTTCTCAATGGTAGTCATTGTGACTCAAGTGAGATAATATCTCAGTGTAGTTTTGATTTGCATTTCCCTGGTGGCTAAGGATATTGAACATTTTTTCATATGATTCCTAGCTATTTCTATTTATTTTTTGAGAAGTCTCTGTTCAAATATTTTGCCAATTTTTGGAGTGGATATTTTCCTTTTTTGGTATTTAATTTTTTGAGCTCCTTGTATGTTCTAGATATCAGTCCTGTGTCTGATGTATAGCTGGTAGTGATTTTTTCCCACTCTATATGCTGTCTCTTCACTCTGATAGCTATGTCCTTTGCTGTGCAAAGCTTTTTAATTTCATGCAATTCCATTAGTGAATTAATTTTTGTAGTACAAAGTATAGATTAAGTTTATTAAAGAGAGTACACATTTAAGGAATAATTACAGACAAATTTAGGTACCCGGAGAAGCTTAGATAAACCTAGAAAAGAAATTGGAAAAACCTGAATTCCTGGGTGTATTGGCACAAGGGGGTTTCTATTCCCCAAGGGAAAGTGAAGAATCCAGAGAACAGGAGAGTTAAGCATCCTTTTAGAAGGAAAGTTACCATGGATAGACAGAGAAGATGGTGGGCTCAAGAGAAGAAAAGGCATGTGCGTGGATTTGGGAGGGAGATGAGCATGGAGGAATGGAGAGGAGGAAGAGAGAGGATGAGAGAAGAGCAGAAAGTGAAAGCCCCATTTGTCAATTCCTGCTATTATTTCCTGTGCTTTGGAGGTCTAATTCAGAAAGTCTATGCCTATGCCCATACCTTGAAGTGTTTTCCCCGTGTTTTTCACCAGCAGTCTCAGAGTTTCAGGTTTTACATTAAGATCTTTTGATCCATTGTGGTGCACCCAGCATTGTTCTTTCTGCTCAAAATTGCTTTAGTGATTCAGGGTCTTTTGTGCTTCCATATGAATTTTGAGATTATTTTCTTTATTTCTGTGAATATCATTCGGATTTTGATGGGAATTGAATTGAATCTATAGATTGTTTTCAGTAATATAGCCATTTTCACAATTCTATTTCTTCCAATACATGAGCATGGATGATCTTTCCATTTTCTGGTGTCTTCTTCAATCTCTTTCTTTAGTATTTTAAAGATTTCATTGTAGAGGTTTTACATCTCCTTGGTTAGATATATTCCCAGATATTTTATTTGTTTTGAAGCTATGGTGAATGGGATTATTTCCCTGGTTTCTTTCTCCACCTGGTTTTTGTTGGTATAAAGAAAAGCCACTAATTTTTTTTTCCTTTGAGTAAGACTTAGCTTCCACATTTGAGTGAAAACATATAGTATTTCTATTTGGGGGCCTGGATTCATTCACTTAAGATGATATTCTCCAATACCATCCATTATTCTACAAATGACATTTCATTCTTTTTTATTGGTGAGTAATACTCCATTTTGTATATATAACCCAATTTTTTTATCCATTCCTCTGTTGATGGACATCTTGGTTTATTCCATATCCTTGTGACTGTGAAGTGTACTGCATTAAATATGGAAATGTAGGTGCCTCTGTGGTATGATGACTTATCTCCCTTTGGGTATATTCCCAGCAGTTCCCAGCAGTGGTTTATCTGGCTCATATTGCAATTCTATTCTTTGTTTTCTAAAGTATCTTCATATTTATTTCCAAAGATGTTGAACTAATCTATAGTCTCTCCAGCAGTGTAAAAGTGTTTCTTTTTCTCCACCTCATTGCAATCATTTATTATTATTTCTTTTTACTGATCTTGGCTGTCCTTACTGGAGTGAGATGGAATTGCAGTATTGATTTGATTTGCATTTCCCTAATGGCTAGGAATGCTGAGCATTTTTTCATGTGCTTCTTAGGGCTATGAACTTCTTCATTAGAACTGTCTGTTCATTTCCTTTGCCCCTTGTATATTGGATTATTTTTGTCTTGGAATTTGCTTTCTTAAGTTTTTTGTATATTCTAGAAATTTTCCCTCTGTCAGAAGTGTATGGTGCAAAGATTTACTCCCATGCAGTGGGCTCTCCCTTAACTCTATTGTTTCCTTTGCTATATAGAAGCTTTTGAATTTCATATAATCCCATTGTCAATTCTTAGGGCCATTTCCTGAGTGATTAGAGTCTTGTTAATGAAATACTTTCCTATGCCTATATGTTAGAACATGTTTCCTACCTTTTCTGCTAGTACTTTTAAGGTTTCCAGTTTCATGTTGATGTTTCTTATACATTTTGAATTGACTCTTGTGCAAACTGAGAGATATGGGTCTATTTTTCATTTTCTGAAAATAGAAATCCAATTTTGCCAGCAGCATTTGTTGAAAAGGCTGTCTTTTCTCCATTGGACATCCTTGGCCCCTTTGTCAAATATCATGTAGCAGTAGTGCATGGGTGTATCTCTGGGTCTTCAATACTGTTCCATTGGTCTTCAACCCTATTTTTGTGCCCGTACCAAGCTATTTTGCCACTGTAGCCCCGTAGTATAGTTTGAAGTGAGACATTCTGATTTCACCTCCACTGTTTTTGCAGCTTAAAATTGTTTTGGCTATATGTGGTCTTTTGTGTTTCCCTGTGAATTTTAGGATTTTTTTCTATTTTTGCAAAGTCTGTCATTGGAATCTTAATGGGGATTGCTTTTGGTTGTAAAGCCATTCTGATAATATTGACTATCCCAATTCATGAGCAGGGAGGTCATTCTATCTTCCAGTATATTCTGTGATTTCTTTTGTTAATGTTTTGATGTTTTCCTTATAGGAATCTTCAGGGTCTTTGGATAGATTTATTCCTAAGTATTTAATTTTTTGGTGGGCTACTGTGAAAGGGATTGTTGCTTTAATTTCCTACTCTTTCTTTTTACTATTGATGTAAAGGAAGGCTACTGATTTTTAAGTGCTAATTTTGAATCCTGCTACTTTGCTGAAGGAACTAATTCACTCTAAGAGTTTTCCAGAGAAATTTTTTGAGTCCTTTAGGTAAAAGATCATGTCATCCACAAATGAGGATAATTTGACCATTTAATCGGCTATATATTTCCTTTTGAATTCTTTCTATTGACTAATTTCTCTGGCTAGGACTTCAATCACTGTATTAAAGAAGAGAAGAGAGAGTGGACATCCTTTTCTTATTGCTGGTCTTAGAAGGAATGGTTTCAATTTTTCCCCATTTAATATGATATTGGCTGGAGGTTTGCCATAGATGGCTTTTAGGAATTTGTGATGTTTCCCTATTATGCCAATTTTCTTTAGGACTTTTATCAAGAAAAGATCTTGCATTTTGTCAAAGGCCTTCTCAACATTAACTGATATGATCATGTGATTTCTGTCTGTAAGTCTCTTGATGTGTTGAATTACATTGATTGGTTTTCATAGTTAATCCAGCCTTGCCATCTATGGAATGAAGCCCACATGCTCATGGTATATGATCTTTTTAATGTGTTACTGAATTTAGTCTGCCAGAATTTTGTAGAAGATTTTTGTGTCAACGTTTATTGGGGAAATTGGTCTATAGTTCTTTTTCTTTGAAATGCCTCTGCCTGGTTTTGATATCAGGGTAACACTGGCTTTGTAGAATGAGTTTGGAAGAGTTCCTTCATTTTCTATTTTATGAAATAGTTTGAGGAGAATGAATATTACTTTTTTTTAAGATTTGAGAGAATTCTGCTATGAACTCTTCGGGATCTGGCCTTTTATTTGTTGAGAGATATTTTTATTACTATCTCTATTTTGGTGAATGTAATGCTTCTGTTTAAATGGCTTATGTCTTCCAGGCTTATTTTGGTAATTCATATGTGTTAAGGAACTTATCCATTTCTTCTGTATTTTCATTTTTTTGTCAAGTACAATTTCTCAAAGTATTTCCTGATGATTTTCTGGATTTCATGGGTATCAGTTATTATGACTCCATTCTCTATTTTTTTTAATTAGGCCTTTTTCTTTTTTTCTTTTGGTGATACTGGATAAGGAGTTTTCTACTTTATTAACCTTTTGGAGAATAACCCTTAGTATAATTTTTTGAATTGTATTTTTAGTTTCCAGTTGGTGTTTGCTTCTATTTTTGATTCAATTTTGTCTATTGTTTTCTTAAGTTACCCTCATATTTACTATTCATTCCTTTAATCTTGTATTTGGAGTTGTCTTACCTCTCCCATATGTGGTGTTTCCTTGAGGATCCTCCAAAATACTGGCTTTGTAGGCATGAATCATTAAAACTAGTCAATATCTTGGAATGTCTTGAACTCCTTATCTATTTTAAAAGATAGCTTCTCTAGGTAATGTAATCTTGTGTGGCAATTATTCTTTTTCAGGACTTTAATGATGTCTGACCGAGCTTTCCTTGCCTTCAATGTTGTTGTTGAGAAATCAACTGTTAGTCTGACGGGTTTGCCTTTGTGAGTGTGTTGGCATTTCTCTCTTGAAGCTTTTAACATAGTTTATTTCCCCTCTACATTTATCATTCTAATTATAATGTATTATTGACTATATCTGTTCTGATCTACTCTGTTTGGAATTCTGAATGTTTCATTTGCATAAGTACCTAAATCTTCCCTTAGGATTGGGAATTTTTCATGAAAAATCTCTTTGAATAGATTTTCTGATCCTCTCTTCTTGCTTTCAGCTCTTTTGTTAGTCCCCTGAATTTGTAGATTGCACCTTTTTGCCTTATGGAAGACCTCTTGAAAAATCTTGATCATACTACTTCATTTTTCTTTCTTTCTTGGCATTTGAGTAGATAAAATCCTCAAATTTTTCTTCAGCATCAAGTATCCTGTTTTCAGCTTCATCTTATCTGGATACTGTGTATTCTACTGTATATTCAATTGATTGACTTCGCTTTGTATTTGCAACATTTCTGTTTTTTATGTTCTTCAGAATTTCAATTTATTTGCTGAATTTCTCTTCCAAGTTGGATACTTTTCAGTGCAGAGTTTCAATTGCTATCGCTGTGATATCCTTTAGGTCTTTCCACATATTTATCAACAAACTTCTGAATTCTGTTTCTGGTATCTATAAGACTTTGGTTACTTTGAGATTGTCCAGTGCTGGGCTTTGGTCTATTAAGGCTTTCCCTTCAACCTGCTCTTTTATGTTTCATGTTTTATGTTTTATGTATTTCTGTTGAAGTTTTCCCATTGTTTGAGTTGGGTACAAGGTCCACCCAATATAAAGAAGTTACAAGTTACAATAGCTGCCTCTGTCTGGTCTGTGACTTGTCACACCAAAGTTAATATTTAGGCCTTTTGCCATGTGCATCAGGCTCCATACTTTAATTCCTTCATGTGGAAAGATATTTTGCCACACACTCCCTCACTAGTAGCTAGTGGGTCTGAGGCTCAGGTTTCTGCACGGCACTCACACTGTAGACTGTGCAATCAGCATCCCTCTGATGAGATGATGGTAGGATACCCATGCCACTCTCTCCCAGGGATATCAAGGTCGAGTTTCTGTGCTGAATTTATACCACAGTCTGTGCAACCAGTCCCATGACAGTGGGAAGATGGCAGGTCAAGTGGCCAGAGCCACACTCACTGGCATGTCATGGCTTCAGAGCTCACGTGCTGAACTCACACTATAGAGTAAGCCACCATCACCATGCCAACAGGGTGACAGTGTGTCACCAGGGCCATGCTCTTTAGCATATCTGATACTTGGGCACACATACCATGCTGAACTCATGCCACAATCTGCAAACAGTTCTGTGCTGACAAGAAGATGGTGGATAGGTCACTAGTGCTGCATTCACCAGTACGCCTTGGCTTTAGGGCTCACTTGCTGAACTCGTGCTATATAGGGTGCTGCCAATGCCATGCCAGCATGATGATGGCATGTCACTAGGCCAATTTTTGCTGGTGGATCTGAGTCTCAGGCTTTTGTGCAGAACTCTTGTCACACTCTGGGCAATCAATGTTGTATAGGTGGGATGATGATAATGGATAGCTGGCAGCACTTTCTCAGGTGCACCTCTGGTTCAAACTCCTCTTCTAAACTCACTCCACTGTCATTTCAACCTGTGTCCTGCCAGGGGATTGGTGAACCTATGATAGTCTTCTTGGTGGCTGCATTCTGTTAAGATGATAATTTCCTCTTCCTGCAGGCTCACTAGGAATTGCCTTTCTGATGACAATCTTTCTCTCTCCTACTGCACAGTTGTCCTCTTTATTTCCTGCAGTTTATACTATTTACCCAGCTCTGTATATTTTGCCTCTCTCTCATATCCTTTTTGCTATTTCTATCTGTTCAGTATAAAGTTTATAATGCTATTTAAGCTCTCCTGTTTCTCTGGTCTCTTGATGGATATTATCAGTCTGCCATCTTGACCTTCTTGCTACTAATATTTTTATGTTAATTGTGTATCCTGCTATTTTGCTGAAAGTGTTTATTAGCTGTAAGAGTTTTCTGGTGGTGACTTTAGGGTCTTTTAAGTATAGAACCATTGTCGTTGTTGTTGTTAGGTGCCGTTGAGTCGGTATCCAACTCATAGCGACCCTCTGTACAACAGGGGAAACACGATTGTCAGTGCTTCTCTGCTGTGCATAGGGTTTTCAATGGCAGATTGATTTTTGGGAGGGGGTTGCCAGGTCCTTCTCCCAAGCCTACAGCTTCTGGTGTTCCCAGGCGGTCTCCCATCCAGGTGCTAACCAGGCCCAACCCTGCTTAGCTTCCGAGATTTGACAGGATCGGATGCCACAGGGCTACAGCTGTAGGTATAGAACCATATCATCTGCAAATAGGGATAACTTGACTTCTTTCTTTCCTATTTGGATCCCTTTTATTTCTTTCTCTTGTCTTATTGCTGTGGCTAATCATTCACTTACTACACCAAATAGTAGTGGAGATTGCACACATGCTTGTCTTCTTCCTGATTTTAGGGTAAATGCTTTCAATTTTTTTTCCATGTAGTATGATGTTTGCTGTAGGTTTTTCATATATTGCCTTTATTATGTTGAAGTATTTTCTTTCAACTCAGCTTCTTCAAGGCTTTTATCAGAAAAGAATGTTGAATTGTTTTGCATCTATTGATAAGGTCATGTGGTTTCTGTTTCTATTTATATGCTGTATTACATTTATTGTCTTGCATATGTTGAACCAGCTTTGTGTCCCTGGATTGAAACCAATTTGATCACAGTGTGTGATTTTTTAATCTGTTATTGAAGTCAATTGTCAGGTATTTTACTATTTTTGTATCTAGTTTCATCAAGGATATTGGTTTGTAGTTTTCCTTTTTTGATGCATCCTTCTCTTGTTTTGCTATCAGAGTAATACTGGATTCATGGAATGAGAGAGGTATGTTTTTCCTTTCATTTGTACTTTGCAGAATAATTTGAGGAACATTGGTGTTAATTCATCTTTAAATGTCAGAGCATTCAGCAATGAATTCATCTAAGCTTGGGCTTTTTTTTTTTTGGAGACTCTATTACCATTGAAAACGCTATGAGGGTCGCTATGAGTCGGATACCAACTCGACGGCACCTAACAACAACAACAACAACATTACTGCTTTGATCTCACTGCTCATTATAGATATGTTTAAGTTGTTTATAACCTCTTGATTTAATTTTGGTAGGTTATATGTGTCTAGGAATTTATCCATTTCATCTAAGTTTTCCAGGTTTGGGGAATATAATTTTTCAAAGTATTTCCTAGTGATTCTCTGGATTTTATTGATATCTGTTGTAATGTTCCCTTTTATATCTCTAATTTTCATGATATGAGTCTTCTCTCTTTCCTTTGTTAGTTTGGTTAAGGGTTTGTCAATCTTATTTGTTTTTTCAAAGAACCAGCTGTTTGTTTCATCAATTCCTTTTATAGTTCTTTTAGTCTCTGTTTCATTAATTTCAGCTCTGATGTTTAGTATATCTTTCCATTTACTATTTTGGAGTTTTCCTTTACCTCTTTTTCTAAGATTTTGAGGTTCTTCATAACTTATTTGTTTGATCCAGCTCTAATTTTTTAATGTAGGCATTCATTGCTATAAATTTCCCACTTCTAACTGCCTTTGCCATATCCCAAAGGTTCTGGTAGGTTGTGATTTTATTTTCATTTGACTCTAAGAATTCTTTAATTTCCTGTCTGATTTATTCAAGTACCCATTGGTCATTTAAGAGTGTATTGTTCATTCTTCATGTACTTATATAATTTCTGTAATTTCTCTTGCTCTTCATTTCTAGTTTTATTCCATTATGGAATATTCCTCTTATTGAATCATAGCTGTCTAGAGTCTTAATAACCAAATGTTGCAAGAAAACCAATGGAAATGTAGACAGACCAAATGATGGATCACATTAAAATTCATGAACCATGAGTTTATAGGGGTTATATACAGGGTGTGGTTAACTTATGGACAGCCTTTATGTATGGCTACAATGAGGAGATGAATTCCCTCCCAAGTGGACTTACAGTAGTAGCCTGATTCTTCCTCCCAAACGGGCCAACATACAGGAGTTGTCTATGACTCTCTGGTGCCTTATGGGCAGCTGTATGATTGACAAGTTCCTCTTTTCAGCCCATCATTTATCTCTTGTATATTCCTGAGTGTCACATGCTGCTAGGGGAGGAGGAGCTAGTGATTGGTACTTCAGTGGATAGTCTTATGACTTACTTTCCTTTCCTTGAGGAGGGTATGAATACATTACAATATACCTAGCTAAATTATCTATTTTCCCATTCTGTTGGCATAGTTATGGGACCAAGGCCCCCAAGGGCATGCCTAGTGTTTTATATTAAGATGGCTATGATAGCAACATCAAATCTAGCCCATGTCCAGTCCGGAGAAATAGCCTACACAATACCAGATAGATTTCTCTCACAGTCTCCAGAAAGATATAGTTAGGGTTTCTTATTTCAAGGGGTCTGTCTTCAGCTATTTGTACTTTTAATGTCCATTCCTCCATATTCAGTCTTTTTAGACTATATCCCTCTTACATTAGCTAGCACAGTGCCATGCACACTCTAGTTATTTGTTAAATATTGATTAAAAAGTTGGATAGATTAATAAGTAAATGAACAATCTAATACATGAAAAATATTTATTTCCTATCAAAATAAAGATAAATCATTTTCTGTATAAATAAATGATGATGTCAAATTATTGCTCTACAGAGAGTACAGAACATGAATTCATTAAACTGATGTTCTACTTGGATGGAGGCCACTTTCCAAATAATTAAGTCCAAACTCCCATTATGAGTATTTGGACATGCTGGTACCATGCTGTGTTTTCTATAGAAAGCAATTGCTGCAAAGGCCAAAAAAGAACTGCTGTGAAACCTGATGGGACCTTAGCTCTATACAGTTTCCAGATTGTAAAGTGATTGCTTTGGGTTTCTACTATTTCCCATACTCATTACACTCTTTGTCACCAGAATGGATTTATATGGTCCCATATTCTGCACACATTACAATGTTTGTCAAGATAATGAATAGTCTGAAATTTGGAATTTCCAATACAGTTGGTGAATTATGAAAGCATGTCTTAAAATATTTCCTCATTGTGCTCATTTGCCAACAGATTTGGCTCTCCCTCCTCTCCAAAGCCTAACTGTTGCTAGGAAGAATTCTGAGGGGTCAGCAAAGCAAAGATTAGAATATTGAAAAGGTCAGTGTGGTAAAGCCACTTCTTTAATTCATACCACATATTAGACATTAAAATTCTGAGTCCTCACTCTTATGACAAATAAGAATAAAAAACAGAATAAAATTAATTGGTAACACTTTTTAAAGTGACAAATGGTTATTAATTTCTTTGGATTTATTGTTATAACATTAATCATGAAAAACTCTTTGAATGTGAAAGTAGCTGTTATATGCAGTTCCATGGGAATTTGGTGGCAATTTGGCATTCATTAATGTCTATTTACAATGAAGTGTTACTATATTAATCTACTTTTCTGTCACAAAACCTGTAATAGGCAAAAGACACAAAGTGTGTTTCCTCTGTGGACTTTATATTTCAATTGTGAAGTCAACTTATGTCTTTAGTTAAAACTAAAATTATAAGTGGTCTCCTGACTATTTTAGCTAGTCTTCTTGTGTTCAAGGTACAGTGAACGTGAAAAATCAAGATGATTCTAAGTACTGAAGAGCATAATACATTTTAAAAATTTTAAGTCATTGTTTAAAGTGAGACCTTTTGTTTGCCAAGATTACTTTAACAAACTCAGTGACATTGAATATAAGATTCAGTCTTCTTGTAGGTAAGTAGCTTGATACTACAGAGGATGCCAAAAAAAAGTATACATATATTGGAAAGAACTTCAAAAAGTAATACATAGATAATGTCTCTTAAAATGTGTGTTATTTTGGCACCCCCAGTATTTCGCACCTCAAACCTGATCCTTCTTTATGTCTTCTAATCTTATTGCAAATCCATTCTGGTTAAAATCCATTGGTTAATATCCATTCTGGTTAAAAAGAGTGTAATGAAAGTGGAGAATATTAGAAACCCAAAATAATGGCCAAAGCCTGGGAAATTAACAAAAAACTCACTACTGGAGACAGGGAACTTCTTAGTAGTAATAATGACATTACCATCATCTACAGCAGTAATAATATCATTATTGACTACCACTGGACACTTACTCTATGTGAGAAATTAACATTCTTAACATTGAAATCCACTCAACAACCCTAGGAAACAGTACTATTATTATCATCCCTAATCGACACAAGACAAGGAAAGAAAAACAAGATATGCAGCCAACAAGTGGCTGAGCTGGGATGTGAAACTTGCCAGTCTGACACAAGGATACATCCTTTGAGGAATTATACTTTTCTGCCTCTTGTCATGCCAAAATGGCTGATTACAAGAATATTCAATAAGACAATGGAGCAAAATAACAGACTTAGAACTTAAATTCTTTTAAAAAGTAAATCTTTTTTCCGGATTTGGAGGGAACTAGTAACATATCCCTCTAAATCATAGCTTTTCAACAAATGTATGCTGCAACAGGTATCAAGAGGTCAGGAATGCTGTCACCCTTAGGGCAGCCAGATGGGGTCTAGGGTAGTCAAAGCCAATAGATCAGTTGCGATCCTAATCTGCCTCTTGCAGTCTCCTTGGAGCATATTGCAGAAGAGTAGCTCTAAGGTACTACACATTTTCAGGCCATTGGCAGGAAATGTAATGTCTGTCATTGTTGCTGTGTGCACAGTAGAGTTGAATGCAGGCAGGGTGCACTATTTGGCAATATACTTCAAAGGCAAGCTGCTAAGACAAGCATTGCTGCTGAAATGGAGAAATAGCTAGCAAAGCTTCTTGAGGCTATCATCTTGTGGCTAGTCAAGGAGCACTTCTGTCTGCCACAACATGTGGTCAGTAAGGGATGTGGTGGGGGCAGGTGCACATGTCTGCTATTCCACATACCAGGCAGAATCATGAATCCCTGCCTTTGTATATGTTGTCAATATGCAGCTGATGTGGCCTTGCATTAGCATGCATACTATCTGCAGTGTGACAGCTCTGACAATGTACGCATGATCTGCAAATTAGAACTCCATCATTATTTCTAAAAACTTGATATGAAAAAGTTCAATTAGATTTAAATCTTTTCACATTATCACAAGAAATGTCAACATTAGTCCATAAAAGGAAAGGAAAATCTGTTATATTCTCAAATGTAATTTCAAATGTTGTGAAATGTAGAATAATTGCAAAAATGGTTTTAAGTTTTTAGTAAACCCATTTGTGGAATACGGTTTCCTTGGTGACAGAGACAATGGAGAATCCAAAGATGCCACTAAACACCCTTGATCAGAAATTTTATGTAGTCATTTCAAGCATTAACCTTGTATTAAAGAGTTATATTCATGGAAGAGAGCTTATTTTTCTTAATAAAATAAAAAAAATTGCCTATAATTTTGTAAATATTTTATATTTACTATCATCTCTCATTTTTGTATCTGTTTTTCTTATAATTATATAACATTTTTAAAAGGTAGTGACTGTTTTCACCAAGCCTTATAGAAAATTCCCTAATTCCCTTTAGCATAGCCCAGAATGCCAAACAAATATTCCCATAAGAAGGTGAAGACGTCTTTCTCCAAAGGGTGCCTGAAAAAGAAGACACAACAGGGACAGCTCAGACAACCTGGAGCAAAATCATGCTAGGAAAAAAGAGCTTTAAAGTTGTACTGCCTTCCTAAGTCATTTAAAATATTTATCATGCCCATGGAGACTTTTTTTAAAATGGTAAATTCTCACCAGATTAAAATGTGAACTCCAACAAACCCAAGGAATCAGTTTTTGAACTGGGCAGGCCAGGGATGCTGCCTGGAGCTCAACAAAAACCTCTCTTTGAAGATGCTTGTGATGCACATGCAAGCGCCTGGCACCTGCAGTGGGGGGGGGGGGGAGAGAAGCCTTTGTTTTCCTTCCCAAATCCCTACCTTCCTGGAGTTCTGCAGTGTGTGTCCAGAACCATCATTATGGTTGCCCCTGAGTAACAAACAAATGAACATGTACTCTTGGGCTACTCAGAACATGAGCCACCCCTGAGGGAGGGAGAAAGGAAGGAAGCACCCTGTCCCTTAACTTACTTACTTACTTACTTACTTACTTATGCCCTTTTGTGAGCAGATGTGACTACCAATGGTGGAGTCTTCTGGATTGAGACCACCTTGTAGAGAAGAATTTTTCTCATACTTGGTGGAAGGGTCAGGTTGTATATAAATACCCTCTTCTCTATATTTGCTGCTGTAATGGACAAAATACTTAAACATATTGAAACTCAGTTGCCTCACCTATAAAATAAAGATAGACTTATCTATATATCATAACGTCTTTGCAGAGATTAGTGAAATAAGGTTAATTAGGTTTTATACTCCAATCCCTCAATAGAACAGGTAAAACGATAGCTATTATTAAGGATTCTTGAATTGAATCGTTAAGGGTATTACTTGATGCTCTAACAGCTAACTCCAAAAGTTTTATCCCTACTTGGATTGATTTCTTCTCAGGGTAATATATGTGTAAATAAATGTAACAGTTGTCTCATCAAAGTAGTGAACTGCTCCATAATTTTCTCCTGTAGATCTAAAAATCTAAGGTGACTTTATCAGCTAGTTTCTTTACCCACTTCTTCTCATCTCCCACGTCCTAAGAGGATGAGTCCACAAAAACCTCTCTACAACATTGGATCCATTTTTTCCCTGAAGTGGATTGGGCTGGGTACATTTGAAATTTATGCTAACTTACCCTTTAACCTTTAGACTTCTCCACCAAATCAAATACCCAAATTTATTAAACATCCTGTTCCAGAACCAATTTACTTTTACTGTCTCCCCCTATTTGAGCTGCTGTAACAAAATATATTAAACTAAATAGTTTATAAATTACAGAAATTTTTTGCTCACAATTCTAGAGACTAAGAAGTCTAAGATTAAGGCACAGAAAAGATTTGAAGTCTGATAAGGGCCCTGTTTCTCATAAACATTGTGTTTTTAAGAATTTATTAATTGTACAAAGTAATGTTTCATTGTGACATTTTCATACATACATATTACATTGATAATATTCACCTCCTTTTTAGTTTCTTATCTCTTCCCCTCTCCTTTCCTTTTCACATCTTAATATTTTATTTTCATGCCTTTTTTTCTAAATCCCACATATGAGAGAAAGCATGTGATACTTCTCTGAGTCTGCTTTATTCTGTTTAATGGGATGACCTCAAGTTCTATCCATCTTCTCGCAACTGATATAATTTTGTTATTTTTATGACTAATTAAAACTATGTTATGTATGTATACCACATTTTGTTTATCCACTGATCTGTTGGGCATCTAAGCTGATTCCATAGCCTGGCCATTGTGAATAATGCAGCAATAAAAATGGATGCTCAAGTAATTCTATTGTAAACTGACTTTGATTCTTTTGGGTGTTTACCCAAAATTGATATAGCTGGATTATATGGTTAGTTCCATGTTAATTTTTTGAAGAACTTCTATATTGACTTCCATGGTGGCTAGACTAGTTTATATTCCCACCAGCATTGTTTCAGCATCTGGTTCCCAGCATCCCTCACCAATGTTTGCTCTTGTTTTCTTGAGGATAGCCACTGTGATTGAAGTGAGCTAGAACTTCAATGTAATTTTGATTTGCATTTCATTGATGGCAAAAGATATTGAACATTTTTTTCATGTATTTACTGGCCATTTGTACTTTTGAGAATTGTCATTCAGTTCATTTCTCCATTTATTCATTAGATTATTTGTTCTGGTTTTTCAATTTTTGAGCTTTGGAGGTTTTACTTCTTTAGTTTTTGTCTGTTTGTTTGTTTTTTCCTAGTACTGAGAGCCAAACCTAGGACCTCAAGCATGCTAACAGGGAAGGGCTCCACCTCTGAACAGTAATCCCAGCTCCTTTTTGTACTTTTTATTTTAAAACAGGATCTCACAAAGTTTTGCAGGCTGTCTCTGGTCTCAAACTTGACATCCTCCTGCCTCAGCCTCCCAAGTCATTGGGATTGCAGGTGTGCACCATGGTGCCTAGCTACTTTTTTGACTTCTTTATGTATTCTGGATATTAATGTTCTATAGGATGAATAGCTGGCAAATGTTTTCTCCTGTTTTGTAGACTTCCTTCACTCTGTTAATTGTTTCCTTTGCAATATGGAAGCATTTAATTTAATGAAATTTTACCTGTCAATTCTTATTTCCTGAGCTCTTGGATTCCTATTCAGAAAGGCATTTTCTGTGCCTATATCTGAAAATGTTTCCCCTAGTAGCTTCCTTCTTGATGTGATTTTACACAGAAGAAGGGCAAACTCCCTTGGGGTTCTTTTATAAGGGCACTAATCCTATTCATGGGCTGGGATTTAGCTCAGTTGTTAGAGTGCTGTGCTGCAGTCTCTGAGGTCCCGAGTTCAATTTCCAGCACCGCAAAAATGGGAGAAGGGCCTGGCAATCCACTCCCAAGGCAATCCCAAAACAGTCAGCCATTGAAAACCCTGTGAGGGTCGCTATGAGTCGGATACTGACTCTATGGCACCTAACAACAACAAATTCTATTCATAGGGCTCTGCCCTCATGTCCTAATCACTTTCTAAAGTCCCCCAGTTTTTAGTCTCATTGTATTAGTGGTTTGTTTTCAGAACAAAAACTCGGGGAAAGTCTCTCTGTTTCTTCTTTCTTTTCCTAAGCTTATGAATACTATTGTTCCTTGTATCTACTCTTAAAATCAGCTTACTGCTTTCCCTGACTTGCCAGTTCCACCCCTTAGCCACCCCATACTCTAGTCATTTCCTTAACTTGCAGATTTTCTCATCCCTGGATTGTACCCAACTTGGAATCCCTAAACACCTTACCCTCCTAAACCCTCATTTATCAGTCTCCCTACCCTCCTAAACCCTCCATACCCACCAAAACCCTCACTTATCAGTCGCCAGCGCAGCCTCTTCCTTTATTCCCACCATCATCTCACATCTGGAATCTGTTACTCTGTCACTGGACCCCTTTAGCATCTCTCCCTCCCTCCATCACTTATCCTTCCACCTTCTTCACCAGGAGAGTTACAGAGAAGCTCATTGTTCTTTATGAAAAATGGTAAAATCTGCACATAACATATTGGTGACCCAAGAGCTGCCACCTAACTGCAGGTTCTCCTCCCACTTGCCTTTATTTTACTCAGCTAGCAGGGAAACAGGGCTGGGATTTAGCTCAGTTGGTAGAGCACTGCTCTGCAGACTCAGGCCCTGGGTTCGATTCCTAGCATCTCAAAAATGGAAGAATGATGTGGCAATCCACTTCCAAGGCAATCCCGAAACAATCAGCCACTGAAAACCCTATGAGGGTCACAATGAGTTGGACACAACTAACAACACCTAACAACAACAACAAGCAAGGAAATGTTATGTGGCCTGTACTACAAGGTTAAGAGAGAAGGCATGATATAAACATTCACAGTGTGTCATTACAACTATGTAAAAACAACTATGTTTGCCTGTATTTTTATTTTTAGCATTGTGCTTATATGTTTTGGACACTCCATAAATATTTGATGGATAAATTTATCGATCTAAAAACTACAATAAGCCAGAGAGATTCTTCAAAGAATAAGGGTATTTATTTGGGACTGGCATTACAATGTGAATATGCATGTAGTAGTAAACTATGAGCATATTCAAAGTTGCTGAGGAAAAGTAAAGTTTTTAAAGACAAAAACAAAGAAAATTATATCAGATATTTAAAAAAAAATAATTCCTGGTGATGATGATAAATAACAATCACAATATCAGTCCGAAGGTAAACAGACAGTTACTGGGCAGATGTCCTTGTAGAAGTAGCTTTTGTATGAGGTTGGAGTGGTCTTTGTATACGCTGCAGTGTGGCAGTCTTTTGTGATATTTATTATCAGGCAATCGTGCTTAAGAACACATAACTTCATAAACTCCTGGCTTTTGTTTACTTTTTTGTTTTTCTTGCTAGTGTGACATAAGGAACTCCATTTTGATCATGGCAACTTTCACATTTCTTTCACAAATTTATCAGTTAATGAATGCATAGATAAAATACCAGGAGGCAATATGTCAAAATGGTTGTCACTGGGTGAAAAGAATGGGAATTATCTTGCTAGTTTTTTACTACTTTTATGTACTTTCCAAATTTTCTATACTGATCATGCATGGATTATGTAATTGCAAAAGAATCTTATTGGAGTTGTAATTGTCAAGTGCATTCTTTTTTTATTCCTTTTTTTTTTTAATACTAAAGGTTTGAACCCAGGGCCTTGCACAAACTAGGCAAGTGCTCTACCTTTAAGCTGCCCCCCTTAGCCTCTTTTTTATTTTTATTTTGAGTTAGGGTCTTGCGAGTTATGCAGGCTTCCTCTGGCCTCACACTCTCACACTCACTCACACTCACTCTCCTGTTGTCTGAGCCACTGAGATCACAGGCCTGTGACATGACACCTAGCTGCATTTTTCCTTTTTTTGGGGGGAGCGGGCGGTACTAGGGATCTAACCCAGAGCCTTGTGCTTTACAAGCAAGTGTTTTAACACTGAGGTACATCCCCTTCCCATAAAATACATTCTTAGAACATATGAAAAAGTTTCTTTTTTATTTTTAATGTACATCTTAATTTTTAATGTACATCTTAATGTGATTCATTTTAATATGCTTTTCATTGTGACATTTCCATATATGCATTTTGATAAACATTATTCATATAGGTTATCCCTTACCCTCCTCTATGCTTCCCCCCGCCACCCTTCTCATCCAAGTTTCCCATCTAAGTATTCTCCATCTTTTACTTAGTAGTATTTTTCTATATGTCCTTGGGTTCCAGTTCTGTTTAAAATAGAAACTTTTCCTGTAGTGGTCTTTGTTTTTATCCTGTTAGAACAATTACATGCATTTTCTAGTCCATTTATATTGACATCATTCTTATCTTCCCCCCGCCTTTTATTATGATCTGATCTTTGAATAGGATTTTTCCTTCTTATAATTTTGAATCAGCTCCCTCATATGAGTGAGAACATGTGTTGTTTCTCTTTCTGAGCTCGTGTTCGTTCACTCAAAATAATTTTCTCTAATTCCATCCATTTTGCTGTGAATGACCTTATTTCATTTTTCTTGATTGCTGAGTAGTATTCCATTGTGTATATATACCACTTTTTTATCCATTCTTCTGTTGAAGGGCACTTTGGTTGATTCCATATCCTTGCTATTGTGAAAAGCGCTGCATTGAACATGGAGATGCAGGTGTCTCTATGGTATGATGACCCATCTCCCTTTGGGTAAATTCCCAATAGTGTTATAGCTGGGTCATATGGTAGATCTATTTTTAGTTTTTTAAGGTACCTCCATATTGATTTCCACAGTGGTTGCACCAATTTACAGCTCTACCAACAATGTAAGAGTGTTCCCTTTTCCCCGCAACCTTGCCAGCATTTGTTGTTGTTTGTTTTATTGATCTTGGCCATTCTTACTGGTGTAAAGTGAAATCTCAGCTTTGTTTTGATTTGCATTTCCCTAATGGCTAGGGATGTTGAGCACTTTTTCATGTGTTTCATGGTTTTACGGACCTCTTCATTTGAGAACTGTCTACTCAGTTCCTTTGCCCATTTGTTTATTGGGTTGTTTGTTTTTTGGGGAGTTTTTTTCTTGAGTTCTTTATAAATTCTAGTAATTAGACCTTTGTCTGATGTATAAAATGCGAAGATTTTTTCCCATTCTGTGATGGTTTCCTTGACTCTGTTAATTGTTTCTTTTGCTGTGCAGAAGCTTTTTAATTTCATGTGATCCCATTTATCTATTTTTATTGTAATTTCTTGAGCAATTGGAGTCCTATTAAGGAAATACTTTCCTAAGCCTATATGATGGAGTGTGTTGCCTATCTTGCCTTCTACAAGTTTTAACATTTCTGGTTTTATGTTGAGATCTTTTATCCATTTTGAGTTAACTCTGTGTATATTTAGAGATGGGGGTCAGCTTTCATATTTCTGCATGTGGATGACCATGTTTCCCAGCACCATTTGTTGAAGAGGCTGTCCTTTTTACAGCTTACTTGCTTTGCTCCTTTGTCAAAAATCAGGTGGCTATAGGAGTGTTGATGTATTTCTGGGTCTTCTATTCTGTTCCAGATGTCTTTGGGCCTATTTTTGTGCCAGTACCAAGCTATTTTTGCAACCACTGCTCTATAGTATAGCTTAAAGTCAGGAATTGTGATTCCACCTGTGTTTGTTTTGCAGCTTAAGAGTGTTTTGGCTATATGTGGTCTTTTGTGGTTCCATATGAATTCTTGGATCACTTTTTCTATTTCTGTAAAGTCAGTCAGTGGAATTTTAAAGGGCATTGCATTAAATCTATAGATTGCTTTTGGTAGGATAGCCATTTTTACAATATTAATTCTCCCTCTCCAGGAGCAGGGGAGGTCTTTCCATTTTTTAGTGTCCTCTGCTATTTCTTTCTTTAATGTTTTGAAATTTTCCTTGTAGAGATCTGAAGGATCTTTGGTTAGATTGATTCTAAGGTATTTAATTTTCTGGTGGGCTATCATGAATGGTATTTTTCCTGAAATTTCCTTCTCTTCCTGTTTGGAATTGGTGTAAAGAAAAGCTATTGATTTTTGTGTGTTAGTTTTGTAGGCTGCGACTTTGCTGAAGGAGTTAATTAGATCCAGAAGTTTTCTGGTTGAGGTTTTGGGGTCTTTCAGGTATAAAATCATATCATCTGCAAATAATGATAATTTGACCTCTTCCTTGCCAATCTGTGTCCCTTTGATTTCTTTTTCTTGACTCATTGCCCTGGCCAGGACTTCAATTACTATGTTGAATAGAACAGGAGAGAGAGGACATCCTTGTCTTGTTCCAGGTCTAAGAGGAAATGGTTTTAGTTTTTCTCCATTTAATATAATGTTGGCTGTAGGTTTGTCATAAATGGCTTTTATGAAATTAAGGTATTTGCCTGTTGTACCTATTTTCTCCAGTGTTTTCATCATGAAAAGGTGTTGCACTTTATCAAAAGCCTTTTCAGCATTAATTGAGATGGTCATGTGGTTTTTGTTTGTCTGTTTCTTGATATGTTGGATTACATTAATTGATACATTCACTTTTCTGTATGTATGTTAAACTTCAATAGAAAGCTTACATTTAAAAACTGGAAAACAAAACTAATTGCCTTTCAAGTAAAGCACCTCAGGAAAAATAGCTTTCATGTGAAATTTTGGTGTATTGATTCTAACCTCAATGTTATCTTTAGAAGAAATATAGGTATGAAAACTAGCAAGATAATAAGTATCCTATCACATTAGAACAGTTGATTATTATTTGAAGTGGAAAGCTACTAAATTAGTAGAAGTGATTGTTGCCATATTAAAATTCAAAGTGTTGACCTATTAAAAGTCATGCAATTATCTAATATACAAATACACTTTCAATAGGTAGCAGATAGTATTTGCTCTTCTTTATAATTACAACATGATTTATCAGATGCCTGACCTTGTTAACTCTAAGGCCACAGTTCCCTCTCTCTCTTTCTCTCACTCAAAACTTAAGTCTTTCCATATCTGTGTTAGAGTTAGAAAAGACTTAGAAACCACCATTCCCATACTCTTGTTAGTAGAGAAATGCTCAAGTTGGGAGTCTCTGGGACTTTGGCCTTATATATTCTCTTATATTTCAAAATGATTCCAGTTGTTTTATCTTATTTAAGACCTGTGTACATATAAGCATGCTGTCCAGTAAATGTTCCCTTTCTATCAGCCCTGGAAACTTGATCTGGCAGCCTGACAAAATGTAAGCTGGGCCTGGATAGTCTTTCCAAGCAGGACCAGCTGTGTACAAATTCAATTTCCTATTAGGTCACAAATGCTAACAGTTTACAGTTAAGGTCAAGGTGCTTGGGGCTGAGAAAGCCATTATACCCTGCAATAAAAACCATTCTGTTGATCTCTCTGTAAAAAGAGAAAGCAAAAGAGAATAAAGTCTTTTGCCCAGAGCCCCTGGAATGTCTTGGTGTGCCTGGGGAAGAGTTTGTCTTTGCCAAGAGATGGAGGTCACAGCACACTAAGAACATGATTAAGTTTCATCTGGGCACTATGCAACAAGAGCCACCCCAAAAGCCATGCATCAGATATGGAGAATTATTTCCTTTTTGAAATATTCATTTTTATGTCTAATTACAGTATCATTAGGACCTCAAGTTGCAGTCTAAACTTTATCTATGAAAAATATTTGGTAGGAGGCTAATTTAAAAAAATTCAAAGTGAGCCAGGTACAGTGGCACACTCCTGTAATCCCAGTGACTCAGGAGGCTGAAGAAGGAGGATCACAAGTTTGAGGCTAGAGGTATCTTGCACAATTTAGTAAAACCCTGACTCAAATAAAACACAAAAAAAGGGGATGAAGGTGCAGCTCAGTAGTACAACACTTGCCTAGCATGCAAAAGGGCCTGGATTCCCTATCAACCCCCAGTGCCAAAATAGAAAATAATTCAAAGAAGGTAAATTAACAAAAAATAGAGAGCTTGTTTCTCAATAGATGCCAAAGATATGAGAGAATATATCACCTTACCATAAGTTAAAAAATAAAATAAAACATAATAGCATTTTGCATCAAAGTTAGCAAATTAATTATAAAATAAATTATTTAATTTTTAGAACCCATTGTTATTCCATGTCAACATTGTTGTAAACCTGGGACATGAGTACTTTGGGATGCAAGAGAGATACATGAAAGTTGAGCCATAGTGATATGATCAACATTCATAGTTTTTGACCTAAATTTCTGATATTATATTAAGGAAATAATATTTTTTAAATATTCATTGCAGCGTTAGCTAAACTATTTTTATATATTAAGTAATCATCTATTAAGCTCTATAAAATACTACAGAGCTTTTAAAAAATAACAGCAATGAACATTGTAATTATAAGAAAAAGTATTTATAAAATTGTTAACTAAAAAAAATTCAGGTTCAGAGATGTATAATTTGTATTACTATAATTACATAAAATATGATATACCAACCAAAACTAAAAGAAAATAATATGCTAAAATGAAATCAGCTATTCTGTTTAGGCATGTGAATTGGGATAATTTATGTCTTTTTAAAAACCATTTAACTGCTTATGTTTGTGCAATAAAAATACACTTAACTACACAATTAGTTCTTAGGCATTATTGAAAATTCTATAAACAACAAAATACATCTTATTTTACCACACTAAAAAGATAATGAAACCAATTAAATACTTAGAAACTAAATCACGATGGCTAAGTCACTTAACCTTCCTGTGCCTTCAATTCCACATTTATAAAATGGATATCATAATACCTGCATTTTTGGGTTTTGGTTTGGTTTTTTGTTTGTTTGTTTTGTTTTTGTGCTTATTAATTCTATGTTAAGTATAATTTGATACATTTAGATTTTGAAAGTTCAATTTAGAATTAATACCATGGAGAGATTTTCACATTTGAATTATACACCATTATTTGGAAATCAATAACTGGAATAAACACAGTACACAACTAACACAACAACAAGAAGCATCAGGCAATGTTTGACCCTATCATTGTGTTTTTTTCCCTTGTCTTTTGTAACAATTAGAAAGATATTTTAATTTAGGAAACTGAGGTTCAGAATGGTTTGAGAACTTGTCAAAAATAATATAGCCAGTACCAATTAACACCTGGCTTAGCCAGAGTTTGAGTGAAAATTCTCGACTGACTGCAAGTCTAGTATCAACCAATAATATGGTGCTGATTTTTGGCAGTCTTTGAAATCTTAGCTTACATTAGTAGAAATGTAATATTTTGAAAACAGACAGTAGTGTTTCTATCATACTCAGAAACCATACAGAAATACAATAGTCACATATGGAAGCCATTTTTGCAAAGACACAGTGGAGAATGAGAACGTAAGAAAAGCAAAGAAAATAAGGAGTTTGGAAACCCTGCTATATAGCCAGTAATTGGAGAAATAGGGAAGTGTTTGGTATTGAGAAGAAAGAAGGAAAGAAAGAAAGAAAGAAAGAAAGAAAGAAAGAAAGAAAGAAAGAAAGAAACAAACAAAGAAAGAAAGAAAAGAGAAAGTAGACTTGTATTGTTCCTTTGAGTCTAAAGAACCATAAGTGGATGACTAAGATGACAGGGCACATCAACTTATTTCTAAGAAGGAAGACTATCTTCCCAGGCAGTGAGCACACAGTAAAAGTCGCTGTTAATGATTATTGCCTGGCTTAACCTATGAACCTTGAAATGGGTCAGTGTAGGTCTACCTGTATGTGTCTGTGTGTGCATTTGTTTGTGAATGTTTAGCAGCAAATTCAAGCTATGAGCCATCAACTTAGAACTTAATTATCCTCAAAGGAAATTATTTTATGAAGTTTAATAAGTGCATTGGGCCTGAGGATATCCTATGAAAATGGGAAAGTGACTGGCATCTTAAGGGTCGTGTGAGTAGGACAGTATATTTTTTAAAGTTGTTGCTGTTAGGTACCATCAATTTGGGGCTAACTCATAATGATCCTATGTACAACAGAATAAACACTCCCTGACACAGTGCCATGTGCTTGATCTTTTTTATGTTTAAGCCCATTATTGCAACTACTTTGTTAATCCATCAAGTTGAAGATGTCCCGTTGTTGTTGTTATTGTTATTGTTGTTGTTGTTGTTGTTGTTGGCCCATCACTATCCTAAACATGATGGCCTTCTCCAGAGATTGGTCCAAAATACATAAGACACAGTCTAGCCATCCTTACATCCAAGGAGCATTCTAGTTGCACTTCTTCTAGAATGGGTCTTTTTGTTCTTTTGGCAGTCCATGGTATATTCAATATTCATCTCCAGCACCATAGTGCAAAAGCTTCAATTCTTCTGTCTCCCCTATTCAGTGTCCAACTTTCACAAGCATATGATATAACTGAAAAGACCATGGTATGAGTCAGAAGCACCTTCATCTTCAACATGACATCTTTACTTTTCACCCCTTTTTAAAGAGATCTTTTGCAACAGCTTTTCCCAATGAAATGCATCTTTTGATTTCTTGACTGTGGCTTGCATAGGTGTTGATTGTAGAACCAAGTAAAACAAAAGCTTGGACAACCTCAATCTTTTCTCCATTTATCATGAGGTTGCTTACTGACCTAGTTGTAAAGGTTTTTGTTTTATTGACCTTGAGATGTCATCCATGCTGAAGGCTGTGTTCTTTGATCTACAACAGTAAATGCTTCAAATCCTCTTCAGTTTCAGCAAACAAAGTTTCATCTGCATAACACAGGTTGTTAATGAGCCTTCCTCCATTCATGATGTCATGTTCTTCTTCATAAAGTCTAGCTTCTCATATTATTTGCTCAGCATAGAGATTGAAAAGGTATGCTGAAAGGATATAGCCCTGATGTTAAACCAGGCAGTGTTTCCTTGTCCTGTTCAAACATCTGCCTCCTAGTCCATGCATAGATTCCTCATGGGTACATTTAAGTGCTCTGGTATTCCTGTTTTTGAAATATTATCCATAATTTGTTATAATTCACACAGTGAAATGCCTTTTCGTAGTTAATAAAATATAGACATCTTCTGGTATTCTCTGCTTTTGGCTAATATCCATCTGACATCAGTGATGATGTCCTTGGTTCCATCACCTTTTTGAATCTAGCTTGATTTTCCAGCAGTTCCCTGTTAGTATACTGCTATAGTCACTTTTGAATGATCTTTAGCAAAAACTTTACTTGAAAAAAGGTGAAATCCCCCATGGTTGAGGGGAAAAAAAACAAAAACAAAAAAACTCTTATAACCAATCCCTGAAATTTCCAATTTGTAGTCAATTATGAATACTTCCTCCACAGACTGATGGTGAGCATCATATATATATATATGTATATATATATATATATATATATATATATATGTATATATATGTATATGCATAATATATATATGCATAATATATATACATATATACGCATATATATACATAAATCTTTAGAGATCTTTAAATAGAAGTTGAAGTACTTACTACAGCAGAAAAATGTCCTGTTAAGGTCTGGATATGGGCCAAATAACCTGAATTTACAAGTCTCTATGTACAAGAATTCAATGATTTGGGTATTTTCAATTATTTTCTTCTAAAAATGCTAAAGGATTATAGTTATTGCTGGTTATACCAAGTCCACTCAACATTACTAATGGTTTGGGCAAGGATCTGGTAAAAATTAAGATAAACTGGATTAATTTTTCTCTTGGATCAGCTCTCTTACATTATAAATTCCTTTTTTTCTTATGAGACAAGATCTCACTAAATGGTTCAGGCTGCCTCTGGCCTGGAACTTGCAATCCTCCTGCCTTAGCCTCCTAAGTAGTTGGGATTATAGGTGTGTGCCATGGCACCTGGCTTCTTGAACCTTCTTTCTCAATAGCTTTATGTGTCTGTGTTGCCTTCATTAAAGTAAAAACCATCTCAAATAGATTATTTACTAATGTGTAGCCAGTACAAGGCCTAGAACAAAGATTTCACAAAATATGTAAACCATGTGTACTTACACTGTACTTACAGAATAGACAAGTGAATGAAATGGTAGAATATCTATCCTTGATTTCTATATATGGAATGAAATGTAAGTCCATCCTGTCTAATAACTTTTATAAATGCTATAAATCTTATAAATTTTCTTCCTGAAAATTTTCTTTCTAAATTAATATTTGCTAAATAAATGCTACTTTTCATTGAGTTATATTTCAAAATTCTTTTATGTATTTATATATAATTAATCTCCAATGGAAGATAACCTTAATAACTCAGAACCCATTAGCTATACAGCTATCTAGAACTTCATTATTAAGTTTTAACAATTATAAAGCTGAGTAACAGAAGAGAATACAGAAAGTTGGGACCAAAATCCATTATCAAAACTGAAAATAATCACAGTAATGGAGTGAAATAAATAAGAAACTTGTATTTGGATCCTAACTCACATATCTAAGTTTTCTGAGCCTAAATTTCCTAGTGTAGAAAATATGAAAAGTATCTACTACATAGGATTTTATTGGTACAAGAATTAAAATATCATCCCCAAAAGGCTGCCATAGAGCAGATATTCACTGAATGAAGATTCTCTCTGTAGCCTCCAGATTGCAGGTTACATAGTATGCCTGTTTAACCCTAATAGTCTGTGGGCAATAGAGGAAGATCAGAAGATATTTCAGAACTGCCAGTCTAGATATTAACTCCCACTGTGTAAACTGAAGTGTATGTTCACTTCAAATACATCATGTCTTAAGAAGTAAGCAAGTCTTTAAATCTTGTCACAACAGAAATATGATTGTCATCATATGTAGACTATAATCCAGATTAGGTTTAAGTAGCACTTGCACATGTTATTCAGCAAAAATTATTCTATCTATATTATGACTGATGGTTTGGGGGCTGCTTATAAATTGACAGAGCCCCATCCTCTACTAACAATTCATAACATGTGCCACAAGTAACACTTTTCAAGACTGAAAGTAGGGATGTCCCTTCCACAAAGTCTTCCCAAATTTAATGAAGTAACCTTTCTACCCCAAAGAGTTGTAAAAAGAGGGAAGGTGTCTTTGGGAGATAACCCTCCTTCTTAACTTTCTCTGCTTTCAGAAGTGCCCTGTTCAATGGTATATAACCCCTCCAGTGACAACTGACTCACACCAACATTTTAAGGAATGATTCCCATACCAGGTACATTCAATTCTAAAAGAAGGGTCCAGAGAAAGCATTGCTTAAGGCTAAGAATGTATAGGTCTTCCCTAGTTTGGTTTCTCATAGAAAAGGATCCAAATGCAAGAATTTTTTGGAAAGTGATCCAAGAAAACACTGGTATCAGAGCAAAGAGATAAGATAGGAAAGAAAGAGAACCATAAAGGGCATGTCCTCAAGCAAACTGTTACTGTGAACCACTGAAGCTTAACTCATGTAGAGAACTAGAAAGTAGAACATGGGACTCAACGTTATCGTTGTCCATGAGAAAAGAGTTAGGATATTTACTAGCTACATGAATGGGATTGGGGAATATATAGGCAACTATGGCTTGTTTGGTGGGCACACTTCAATAGGTGAATAAAGCGCCACGTAGAGTCACAGTGTGGGAAGGCAGAAGTTTGGAAGTCGTGGAGGAAGCACCTTGCCAGAAGTATGTAGGTAGGGAATTGACAATATCACCTCTAGTGTCCTATTGACTATTGATTTATTCATGAATTATATGCCTCCTTTAAAAACTATTTTAAATCTCATGGACTTAAATTTTAGGAAGAGATAAAATTGAATTGTATGGTTTTTTGTAAGTCTAAGAGCTTCCTATGAATGAGAAACTTCAAAGTATATGCAGATTTTTGAAGAAGTTAATATCATCGAATAGTTTAAGGATCCCTGTTATAATCATAGCACAGTCTGGTTAAAAATCTTTGGAAAAAAGATTTTCTAAACAAATACAATTTTCAAACCAAGCACTAGTTGAGTAACAGAAATGTAAAACTAACCAAAACTGAATTTATGAAGGTTTCTGCTTTCAGTTTGTTGCTTTTTGGCATTTTAAGTGGCCACTGAACAACAGTTTGAAGAAACTTAGTTGCTTTACATTTTTCCTGATAAAATGTAGCATTTTAAGCAATGGTTTCTGCCTGGATGATAACTATCTATAAGTACTTATTGGTTCCCTAATAGTATATGGAGGACTTTTGGTCTGATCTGACCAAACCTGGGAAACATGTTGCCTTTAAGTGTCAACAAAGGCTTCAGAATGCCTGAAGCTAACAGGGATCTTTTCTGTGTACTTACTAAAAATATTTAAAAATATGGTACTTGTATTTATTTTCTAGTAGCTTCCTGGTCTTCCATATCAGACTGAGGAGGCAAAAAGGAACTGCTTAAAATAAATACCCTCAATGACCTATTACATATGGAGGGTTTCTTGAAGCCTGAAAAATGCATGTGTTTTTTAAGTTCCTGAATATCTGCATTATTAAACTGGTTAAACCTTTTCAATTTTCTGAATTAAAGAAATATGCATTGTATAATTTGGACAAGTTCATATAACTGGACTTTCAAAACAGGTATGTAGCTTTTTTCAATAAAAATATTCAAAACCAAGAGTCTCACAATTTGTTAATATGATTAAATCTTGAATAGTTACTTTGTGTCTATAGCCCTACCACCCTGGCATCTGATCCAGTCTGTTCTCGCAAGCTGAGCAGGGTCAGGCCTGGGTAGTCCCTGAATGGAAGACTGCCTGGGAGTACTAGGTTCTATAGTATTGAGAGAAGGACCTAGCAGCCCACTCCCAAAACCAGAAGCCATTGAAAACCCTATGGATAGCAGAGAACCACTGACAGTGCCAGACATGGCAAAATATTAGGGACTGTTTCATTCTGTTGGAAACAGGGTTGATATGAGTCAGACCTGAATCAACAAGTTCAACAAGAACAGGCCCTTTGTGAACATAGGAGGATCACATTTCTACAAAGTACTACTTTTATGAATACATGATTTTATCAGTGGCAAATTTATTTCATTTGTTCTAACTACATGTACTGAAAGTTTCTTTTTTTTTTTTTCTTTTCTTTTTTTCAGCAGGAGAAGATGCTAAGGATTCCACCCAGGACCCCTCATATGCTATGCATATGCTCTACCATGGAGCTCTTATGCCAACACTTGAAAAATGCGGTTGGAAAATTTTTGATTGAATGTTTTAGATGTTTGTACTAGCTGAATTGAAACAAATAAATAGTGAATGACTCGATGTACTGAGCTCTTGTTACACAAGCAATCTGTGCTTGACTTTGTGGAAAAGAAAGAAAAAGAAGGGAAAGAAAAGAGAAAGGATCATCCATGAAATCACTGTTGGGTGCTTTGCCTACATTTGTAATCATCTCATCCATCTTAGGGCTGGGATTTAGCTCAGTTGGTAGAGCGCTGCACTGCAGTCTCTGAGGTCCTGAGTTTGATTCCCAGCACTGCAAAATGGGAGAAGGACATGGCAACGCACTCCCAAGGCAATCCCGAAAGAGTCAGCCATTGAAAACCCTATGAGGGTTGCTATGAGTTGGCCTCCACTGGACGGTACTTAACAACAACAACAACCATCCATCTTATGTGCTAGTTTCATTTTGCTTGGAGTTTAGGAGAGAATAAACTGAGGTTCTAAAACTCAAAAGAATCAGAGTTTATTCATCTGGGAAGTAGCAGACCAGTGGTACAAATTCCTATCTATATAACTCAGCAGTTCATTTCTTTATATTAACTCTACCTTCTAAAGAGAAACCAGATTACTTTGACCTCACAAAACAGATTACACAGATATTAGTTTGGGAGTAATTTTTTTAAATAATTCTATTGAGGTAATAGTAACACACAATAAAATACACACATTTAAAATATACAATTTGATCAATTTTAATATATGCGTACTTGCCTTCACAATAAAGAAATGAGCACCCCAAAACCATAATCCATCAAATTTTCCTGTAACTACATAAAATTATTTGCACCATACCTCCCCTGCCTGTAAGAATCACTGATTTCCCTGTGCTCATTATTGGCTGATTCTCATTTTTAAATTTTCATATAAGTAGAATCTAAGAGTATATATTTCTTTTGTCTAGCTTCTTTCATGCTCCTCATTATTTTGAGATTTGTCTATGTTGTGTCATGTATCGATAGTTTATTTATTTCTTTAAATAAAGGTATTTTCTTTATTTTAATACCTATTTCCTACTTTTTGATTCATATAATTTCTCATGGAGCACCCTAAAAATTTACATACATGGAGGAGATATTTTAACCCAGAAATATTTTGTTTTGTGACCAAATATCTACCAAATATTATGGAGGTTGTTAGAAATAAGGTTATTTTCACAGACTAATGTGTGTATAGTTTGTTCTGAACCAGCATGCTATCATCCTTTTTATAGCTCTATATCAGGTTTATGTATAATTCAATCAATACCTTAGGGCACACTATTTGATGATTACAATAAAAAAAGGATCTATTTTGTTGTTCTTTGTGAAGGTACTTTCATTATCACATGTCACTCAGTTACAACAGTTTATGGGACCATTTACACCCAATGGACGCCTTAAACATACTTTTTTTATGACAACTAAACTCCAAGATAAATGAAAACATTTTACAAAGATATTAGGATCCTTTCCTTGGTCTTTGATTGATATGAATCAGGGCAGTGTAAAGGGCTTTCTTCAGTAGAGTCCTGCCTGATATAACTCACTGGAGAAATAGTTGAGATGGAATGTTCCAAATAGCTAATGACACAGTCTTGCTCGCTTATTGCCAGCAGGGTCCCCAAAGCTAAGAATAAGAAATGAAAAGGAAGTGAATAAACTTTTAGTTAACATAATACTTTAGGTCAATTAAACAAATACTTCTTTGATACTTCCAAGAATAAGTTCAAATGTGGTCAGTGAGTACCACTCTGCTCCCATAGCAGAAGCAACGCATGACCAAAGTATCATTTTTCGAATCACAAGATAATTTTGATTTTCAGGAAAGTCATTTAAAATGTAAGGTCCTACAATGGAACAAATTTGAATATGAACAGCATACTAGATAGTACTATTGTATTAATGTTAAATTTCATGATTGAGAAAATTATGCAAGGATTATGTAAAACAAAGTCCATGATCTTAGGCAATATATGCTGAATGAGTGAAGAGTCTTAAATTCTGTAAACTGCTTTCAAATTGTTCAAATGATATCAATTCTTATAATTAGAATAATATCATCACCAGCAGCACAGCAAGGAAATATAGTTTAGTGTGGCCACCTAGCCTGAGGAGTTCCTCTAGTTTGGACCTCCACTCAGGTTAAGCCAGATACTTGGCTTTGTTGCAGAAAAGAATTTCAGGATGAGCCAGAGAGCATGAAACAAATTTATCGAGTTTATTAAGTACCTGCATTAGAATAAATACAGGCACTGGGAAAGAGAGATAGGCATCTAAGACACGGACAAGGATTTACCAAGAGAGCAAAGAAAAGAAGCAAATAAGAAGCAGAGCACATGTTCCTTCAGTTCTTATTTAATCTAGGACATAGCCCGTGTGCTGTCAGTTCTGGGTGCCTAGCTCCACGGACCTTACCATGAAGTGAATCTCACACTCCACCTAGAAATGCCCCTGTCATAGGCTGAGGAAGTGCCAATAAGATCAAAAGAAGTTATTTGTTAATTGGAGGAACTTCCCAGTAGTAAAATGAGATGACAGGTTTAAGAAGAGTCAGGAGGGAGTTGCCTGGGCATACCTCAAAGAAGCACAGAATTACACAGGGAAAAGCAAGGTCAAACTCAAAGGTTACATACATTTTGACCTCAGGCATTGCTATTACTATTCTAACATTTTCATTATTTAAAATGTCCCTCAAAAATAACTTCTTTATTCAGGCAGTCCTCACAGCAGTCTTCTTGGTAGTTGTGTCAAAGTTCTGGTCAAATTCAAGCCAGATCCTGGGATGAAAGCTTTTTTCCTTTCCATGTCCATATCCTGCCTTAATACTGTGATTGTTTTTATATAATAGAGAGACAGTAAATGTGACAAAATATTCACAATGGGTTGTATTTAAATGAAACATATAGGAGCACAATGTAATATTTTTGAAAATTTTCTGTAGGTATGAAAAACTTTTAATAAAAATATATTTGAGCCAGATTAAGGATCTATCTGACCAAAGAAGCACCTATGAAAATGGCAACCATTTAAAGGACATTTAAAGGAGCAAGTGATCCCTGAATGCGCCTTAGCAATTTATTTCTTTATACCAACCCATTACTGCATGCATTTCCTCAAATGGCTGTAAACCTCAAGAACACGCCTCAAAATCTTAACTGCATCATTCCAGTCATTGTCGTCATATGATGTGGCATTTCCTTCACCTCTAGTTTAACCTGTTAGCCACATCTGCCTTAATGTGCTATTCAAGAAGAAACAATGTCTCTATTCACTGCGTTTCCTCCAAGTCCATTTCAGGTTCCATCTTCTCTCCTTTAAGACCAGTGCCATTAATGATGCTCGCTTCTCACATGACATCAGATCAACTCCTTCCCCTCAGCCTCTTCCTGGTTATCCCATCCTCCTGACCCCACTCAGTCTCCCAGCATAAGTATGATCTCCTTTCACAACTTTTAAAGTACAAATAAGGTTTCAGTGAGAATGTGGAGAAAAAAATGAGAGTTAAACTCCTGCCACATATGGATCACATGCTATTCATCAAAGTGGAAATCTACAAAGTTACCTTACAGAGGCAGAATTACTCTAAGATCTTAAAGACTTGGATAAAAGAATAGTCATATTACCATGGTTATAAAATAATGTGGTAATTAGTTAGAAGATAAGTTGAGAAACATAGCAAAGGAAAACCAAAGACAAGACTATAGTGCTGGAAAATACATCAGTGGTTCCCATAGACTAGAGAGGTTGGTGGGGGAACTGACAGAAAAGGACAAGGGGAATATTTTAAGATGAGAGAAATGTTCTAACTGGATAACTTGATGGTGATGGAGATTACATGACCATACACATTTGTCAAAACTCAATCAACTGTCCTTTTTAAATTGGTCAGTTTTATTGTAGGTAAAGTCTCACTCAACAAAGTTAATTTAGAAAATTATGCCAGTGTTTCTTGGTAGTAGCAATACTGGGAGGGTGTACCTCACAACTGAGCACTACACACCCACCACGGGTGGGCGGAAGAGAGACACAAAATAATGAATGTGTGTGCCCTGTGGCTATGTCTTCAGGTAGTCCCCTTCCCAGTCTGCAGTAGTTGCTCTGAAATTGCTTTCCTTTGGGAGCTTCTATCCTGTACAGAAACCTTATGTCATCATGTGTCATAATAAAATTACCCTTTACTTTATTTGAATATGTTGAGACCTCTTCTTTTGTTCAGAGTATACTCAGGGCATTATAGCTTTTGCAAAAAGCTAAAAGGACTTGCACAAACCTTTTACTTGTTATCAGATATTATCTCACTCAATATAGTGCTTAAAATGGCCAATAACAGCAGTAACATTCAGTTCTTCACCTTTCTTCCCCTTTTCCCTGGGCAGGGGGTGGGGTATGGAGACACAGGGGAAAAAATGGTCTAATTGCATCTAAGATGGGTTTTTCTCTTTTGTTAGGCTCAAATAACAAACCCAGGAAATTCCAAATCCTAGAAGGCCATCTGTCAGCGTCTGGTTCCCCAGAGACCAAGAGAATGCTTTCATTTAGCTGAAGGCTGCTACAGGCAGCCACACACCGCCTGGGAAAATATATTATTTTTGGCAACTGTGAAAATGACTGCTAAGAGGAGTCAGAGCCCTAGTTACAGGCCCCATTTCAGAGCCTTCAGCCCCAGCTGCAGGGACCAAATACGACAGTGATGGCCCTGGGGATTCAGGAATTCAGTTTCTGTCTGACATCCTCACAAAACCCAGGCCACACTGTGGAAGGAGAGCTGCCTCTGTCACCTGCTAAGAAAATTTTCATCAATAGCAAGAACCCAGTCTTAGATTCAGTGGCGTCACTGCTGGCCTCTTGATTATCTTCCCCAAGCTGGAGCCTTTAGAGAACAAAGAGTGAACTCTGTGATAAAAGGGGGCTCTAGACAGACAAATAGCTGCTGGCAAAGCAGCTCTCATCTGCTTGCTTCAGCGTCCCCTGAACTGCCCGTTCCAGCCTGTCTGCCCCTCTGCTGAGCTCAATTGTTGACTCTCCATTCCCAATCTGCTCTGCCCCTCCTCTATTCTGCCACTACCTCACCCCATATCCTCCTGGAGGTGACCAATTCGTTCCTTAGCACCCCTTGGCAGGGAGAAGGACCACAGGCTCCTTGCTCTTAAAAGAGGCAGGCTTTTCATAAGCACAGAGACATTTGGCTGAAATAGAGACATTCTTTTTATTTTATTGTATTTTGCTTTTTAAATTTTAATTTGGATAGAATATAATAGGTTTTAGTATGCGATTTTCATGCAGTTATATTTCAGACTTTGCTCTTCTCACCCCCTCATCCTCCTCACCTTGTCACTCCCTTCCCCCTCCCACTATGGCATGGAAACATACTAGTTGGTGGCTTCTGCCTATGGAGAAGCTCCACCATGATAATAGGCTCAGCCTTTTCCTCCTTTGCATGAAAAGGGGGCATCTGAGTTATCCCCCATGTGTCTATCAGCTTGTGCTGTGGAGGCTTGCATGTTGCTGTGATGCTGAAAGCTATGCTATTGGTAGTTCAGATAACAGCAGGGCCACCCATGGTGGACAAGTTTCTGCTGAGCTTCCAGAATAAGATAGACTAGGGAGAAGGACCTGGCAGCCCTCTCTGGAGACAACTAGCTATTGAAAACCCTATGAACAGCAGAGAAACACAATCATGTACAGTACCGGAAAATGAGCCTCTCAGGCTGTAAGGCATTCAAGAAATGACTATGGAAGAGTTGATTCCTCAACATTAATGACAGGAATGAGGTAAAGCCCCTGAGGCCTCTATTTGCTGATGTGACATGACTCAAAAGAGAAGAAACACAGTGGCTGTGACAATGGGTCTCAAGCATAAAAAGATCGAGCGCATGGCATAGTGTTGGGTAGTATTTTATTCTGTTGTATTCAGATTCAACTCAATAGCACCTAATAACAAGTTATTTGAAGTCCTCTTTGTCTTGTGATGGAGTCTTATTGGTTTTCATTTAGGTTTTCACTCTTGAATTGTCTCTTCTCTCTCCCTCTTCCCTTTGTAGGTTAGTCCCTACAAATAATGCTTGAATTATGTCATCTCTTTTTGTCCTTTCTTCTTAGTCTCAACCCCAGTGGCCAGCTATACACTCATGCAGCATTTTTTTCCTCTTATATTACTTTTGAGAAACATCAGTGGGTGCTTTTGCTCTGAAATATCAACTTCAAATGTCTTGGCTAGTCTCTCAATGCCCCGACTACATCCTTAACCACCATTCCCCATCTCTTACCCTCAGCTCCAGATAGACAGACTTACTTTCTCTTTTCTACTCTGATAATTACTTGAGCTTTTCCTCCCCTTCCAATCTCCCATCTTCTAATCTCTTTTGCACCAAATATATCCATTATTTTTTTAAATGGCCCAACACAAGACTTAGTTTGCTGACATAGGGTACATGCAATTTCTTTAATTGTCTTTCTTGCCTTCTTTGGTGTCTATAATTCACACCACACAGATTAGCATTTTGATGATTTCCAATTACTTCGTATGAGTATTTCTATGTACTTTGAGACATACCCTGTATCATTCTAATACCTGACAGAGTTGTGGACACCTATGCCAGATAGTCCAACTGATTTCAGGGCTGAAATACTTCAAAAATAATTATTCATAGCTACTTCAATGTATTTGACCAAAACTACACTAATCCCTTCAGAGCTGTGCTCAAAATTCAATAATCACCATGTGAAGTAGTCTCATTTCCCATGTAACTTCACATTTCTACCCAGGAGAACATCTTTCATCTTCCATGCTGCTATTCCAGGATTTTGACAAGTAGAGTTCACCTAGAATATCCCTCCAAACTACATTTAACCTATGCCCTTCCAGCAGAGACTCAAGGCTGGGATCTTGTTGAGGTGGTCAGCTTTGCTAATTTTAACGAATTTTTTATTTAGTAAATGCCAGCATTGAGCTGGAGGACAGATGGAAAAGCCACAGGTAACTTCTGACCTGATTACAGGAGTAAGATAACCATCCCCAATTTTACATTCAGATATCTACAGAGATTGGATGTAAAAGATCTTTCCCAGGGATACAAAGAGGAAGGAAAACATATGGCCCCCAAATGGCATGTGGTTAAAGTTTTAAGAATTACAGAAGGAAAGATTTATTGTAACTTTTAAAGCCAATAAGAAATATGCCAGTGTTGGACTTTTCTGAAAACTTAAATGCTATTTTGAGAAGCTAGCCCTTGCAGAGGATTTTCATTCTCTAAATAAGTGGAATGCACTATTCCCAATGAAGGATTATTCTTCTGATGAGAGGTTTTGATGACTACTACTATCACGTATATGTCTAGTGAGAACCTGTCGCTGCTCTGCAGAGAGCCTGCCAGCTCAAGGCCAAATTGTGCAATGCAAGATGATTGCGTTCCTGATCTGTGTTCTTTTCTTTCTGTGTGCTCACCTCTTCCAAACTCCCTCCTCAGTCTTCATTCTTATGTACATGGAAAATTCTTTGCAGTATGAGATTTACACTATTAAGAATAAGAGATGATTTGTCCTGCCATCCTTAGGAACAAGGAAAAAACTAACATAACCCAGAGGAGTGACATTTACAGCTGAATTTGTGAAAGATTTTTTTCCTGAGGGTTCTCTGAACACAGCTTATGTTATAGGGCCTCTAGGTGTTAAAACAGCTCTGGAAATTGTCTAAAGCCAGGTAGCTACAGACAAGCCATTTCTGATTTGGAACAGTATCAGACACAGGCAGATTGGGGCCTCCAGAGAGGAAGAGTACAGACTGGATGTGAATCCGGGCAGGTTGCAGTCACATAGACAAGCTGGATTGAGGAAAATTAATCAAGGTGGATTCTGGCAGAGAACCATTTGGTAATGTGTCATGGAGTTGCTATGTCTGACTCAGCACAATGGAAGGAAAATTTCTGTCCTTTCCAGAGAAGCCACTGGGAAAACTACAATGATGTGCAGTGTTGACTTGCCACAAAGGAGCTTAAGCTTTAAAGGTGCATCAAGCCTCTCTGCATACTTAGGACAATCAGAATTGTGGTAGAAAGCTACCTGAATTTTCATCCACAAATTCTTTTTTTTTATGTGACTACTTTAAAAAGAAGTATTAAGTGAGTATTTGTGATTCAGGTATGCCCCAAGAAAATGCAGAATTTCATCTTCAATCTCATTCAGTCTGTCCCTTTTCTACAAGTGTGTTTTTATCTTTATGATGGATTACTAATGTTTCTTCTTCAGAGATTGTCTACAAAGATTAAACAATCATTAGAGGTCCCATATGTGGGAAAGAAAGTGGGACAAGTACAGATATGTTGTTGGTAGAGCACTGTGCTGCAGTCTCTGAAGTCCCGAGTTCAATTCCCAGGACCACAAAAATGGGAGAAGGGCCTGGCAATCCACTCCCAAGGCAATCCTGAAACAGTCAGCCATTGAAAACTCTATGAGGGTCGCTATGAGTCGGATACCGACTCGATGGCACCTAACAACAACAACAATAAAGTACATTTATGGACTGGAAAATACAACAGCCAGCAGAGAAGGCTTTAGCTGCATTTAGACAGAGGCAAAGGATGATACTAGAAGGGCACATCTGAGTCTACACACCAAGAAGGTTTCCTATAGGATAAGGAAATTGAGTTACAACACTGATCAAGCCCCTTCCTGTTACCTCACTCAATTCACAGAGCAACTTCATAAGGCTGGCAAATCTCTTCTCTTCATTTACAGATGTAGGAACTAAGGCTCAGTAATACTAAGTACTTTGCTCGATATTAGAGAGCAAGCCAGAGGCTGAACTAAGATTCAAATTCACTCCTATGAGTTTATCCTATTCTGGTGTCTACCATGCAACTCTCTGTCCAATTAAAAAAAGTGATTTGGAAACATACAGGGGGGTGTTAGTTGAAAAATAGGAGATTACAGCACTGAGAGGTACAGTAAGAGCCATCTATATATCTGTTCCCTGTAGCCATACCACTGTGGTGTCCAATCCTGTCAGATCTCGGAAGCTAAGCAGGTCGAGCCTGGTTAGTACTTGGATGGGAGACCGCGTGGGAACACCAAGTGCTGTAGGCTTGGGAGAAGGACCTGGCAACCCACTTCTGAAAAACAATCAGCCATTGAAAACCCTATGAATAGCAGAGAAGTAGTAACAATACTGTTTTGCCTCTTGTACATTGGGTCACTATGAGTAGGACACCAACTCCATAGCACTTAACAACATAACAACATGTATCTGTTTGGGCTGAGGTTTAGCTCAATTGGTAGAATGCCTGCTGCACACTCTTGGAGGACCCAGGTTCAATCCCCAGCATCCCAAAAATGGGAGAAGGATGTAGCAATCCATTCCCAAAGTAATCCTGAAACAATCAGCCATTGAAAAGCCTATGAGAGTCTCTATGAGTCAGACTTGGCTGGATGGCAACTAACAACAACATATATCTGTTATTTTAGGGAAAATTTTAGTGTTTTTTGTTTTGTTTTGTTGTAATACTAGGTACTGAACCTAGAGCCTCATGTTTGCATGCTTTGCAAGAGCTGGACCACTGAGCTGCACCCCTAGCCCATTTTTTTACTTTTTTGAGACAAGGTCTCACTAAAGAACACAGACTGCCTCTGGTCTCGAACTTGGGATTGTCCTGCCTCTGTCTCCCAAATAGCTGGGATTACAGGCGTGTACCACTGCACCTGGCAGTTTGATATTACCAACAAAGAAAACATTGCATCCCAAAAGCCACTGAGGGAAGTGGTCTCATACTGTTGAATGGAAATGTTTTATTGTTTTTATTGCCCTTGTTTTTAGGTCTGTCTTTTGATTAGTCTTACTTAAGCCTCTCAAGATATAAAAGAATTCCTATTTAACTGAACGATAAGACAAATGTCTCCACTGCCATTTTTATTTATAGCGTAATTTGCTCAGCTCCCAAGAATGAGCTGTAGACTCACTGCTTTTGGAAAATATGGACCATCTAAGTTTGTATATGCTCAATAACACTCTAAATGTGTTTATTCAAGCACTCTTCTCCTAATTATTAAACTTTGGTGTATTTCAAGGGACATTTAATCCATCTCTGAGTCATTTACTTTGAGCTCATTCAAATCTAGAAGCAAACTCCAAGAAATATTTGCTTTTTGAGTGATATCAGAACCATAGCGTACCTTAAAACTTGTTCATTGGGCCAAGAGAAAGTGAACACATTCATTTTCAGGCAAGGTTTTGAACTTTGAGGATTAAAGACTAGGTTGCTATGGAACAGCAACTGCTCCCTAACTTTATTTTCTGTGCTAAAGTTTGATATACTCTATGACATTTAGGAAAGTAAAAGAGACAAAAGAACAAGTTAATTGTACATGGTACCACCTCTCCTTGTATTCTTGTCCCCAGGTCAATATTCATGTTTTTGCCCATAAGCCAAGCTATCCTATTCCCCTATACCCCATGGAGCACATTTCCACATGAATCTCTTAGAAGCAGTCAGCATTCAATAAAGAAAAGCCAAGTCAGAAATAAATCATAATATTAAGTTACAGAGGAACAAGGTTGAATTTAGAATAAGTGCTATGCCATGGTAACACAATTTAAGGGAGCTATAAATAAAAATCCAGGTCAGCATCAGGAAGCTATATAGGCGATTCTTTGCTGAACAGAGAGCTGCTATGTAAATCAGAATCAAATGAAGAATATGTGCAGCATATTTTTTCCCAACTGAAGATCAGCCAATTTTTCCAGAGCCTGATAAAAGACATTTTTTCCCTGTGATTTTTGCACTGAGAAATACAAATTAGTGAATTCCCAACTGGGATATATAAGTTTGTTATGGAAATAATTGAGAGGACTATAAAAAGTTAACCTTTCCTGGAATAATGCAATAGCCTGGGGCTGGATCTCAGGATATTTTATATATAGCACATTGTAACCTGAATTCCTGCCTTCCTTTGGATTTATGGGTCCCTACAAAGTCTTCAAAGGCCAAGGTTGGTCTTGTCAACCTGGGTTTAAAATTTTCTGCTGACAATCATCTCGTCTCTCCAGAGTGGTTAGTCAGGTACTGGAGGATCTATCCCCCAACCCCTACTTATTTCTCTAGGTTCCTCCAGCCACTCACCTTTTATCAGGTAAAAGTTTCCAGAACAGATTATGATCATTTACAATTTTATGTCATCATACATGCAATTGGCTGTAGAGTCCACCCCATTACTGCCCAACATGGTGAGCAAAACTTCCCCTCCTCTGAGAAATCTTTTTTCCCCCTTGTCCCATGCCTCACAACTGATCTAGTCACTTGGTTTGACCAGACAAAGACTGTTATTTGGTCATCATTGTGTCTCTAAAAAAGCAAAGGTCTTAGAACCCTCTACTAATTGCCAAATAATATGTTTAGTATGTTAAATGAAAAGCACCCCAGAATAACCTAGAAATCAAGACTTTCCACAGCATTGTAAGCCAAGAGGGATCGAGAATTTCCAAGGCTTTGAAGAAGAAACTGTTTTGACAGTCATTTTTTTCATATATTGGTTTTTACTTGGCTAGAGTAAAAATACCATCCATGGTGGCACACACTGGTGATCAACTTGAAGAGCATGAGGTAAAAGGATTGCAAGTTTGAGGATAGCCTGGGCTACACCTTTATGACAGGACAAGACTTGGCTGCCCATTCCCAAGAACAATCCCAAAACAATCAGCCATTAAAAATCCTATGAATAACAGAGAAGCACTGACATACTATGGGCATGGTAGTGTCAGGGAGTGTTTCCTTTTGTTGTACATAGGATCACTATGAGTCAGACCCAATTCAACAGCACCTAATAACAAAGTAAAAACATCTTCAAAGAAATGTCACTGCAAGGAGGATCGCAAGTTCGAGACCAGAGGCAGTCTGCATAATTTAGCGAGACCCTGTCTCAAATAAAGTAAAAAAAATGGGCTAGGGTGCAGCTCAGTGGTCCAGCACCTGAAAAGCATGCAAGTGGGAGGCCCTGGGTTCAAACCCCAGTACCAAAAAAAAAAAAAAGAAAA
>VMDO01012505.1:0-61948 GCA_007922755.1 Pedetes capensis | reverse complement strand
TGTGGCATCCGATCCCGTCAGATCTCGGAAGCTAAGCAGGGTCGGGCCTGGTTAGTACCTGGATGGGAGACCACCTGGGAACACCAGGAGCTGTAGGCTTGGGAGAAGGACCTGGCAATCCCCTCCCAAAAAATCAATCTGCCATTGAAAACCCTATGAGCAGCAGAGAAGCACTGACAATAGCGTTTCCCCTGTTGTACAGAGGGTCGCTATGAGTCGGATGCCGACTCGATGGCACCTAACAACAACAACAACTAACAAAAATATGTTTCATAGGATCATGAACCACAAGAACCACACACTTGTAAACAGTGTTCACAGAGAGTCTATGTCTATTTGCTCATGCATTGTTTAAATATGGTATGTCTCATAGTGTCACTGTAAAACACTGTGTTTATAAATTGTGGTGCTTGTACTTTATAATGGGAATGCAAAATGATACAGCCACTTAGAAAACACATTGGCTTTTCCTTAAAAAGTTATAGCTACATTTTATGACCATCAATACCACTCCTGGGGGTTTAACCTATAGAAAAGAAAACACTGCCAGATGAACACCTATACACAACTACACCTGGCAGCTCTATTCAAAATTATTCCAAACTAGGAACAGTCCAAATGTCCTCCAATAGATGAATGGATAAATAAACCGTGGTATGTCCATAGAATGGAATACTACTCAACAATAAAAAGAAACAAAATGTTGGTACACAGAACAATTTGAATGATCTCAAAGGCATTATGTGTTTAGCTAAAGTAGCTGGTCTCAAAAGTTTACATTCCATATGATGAATTAATATGGATGTCTCTTTCTGAAAAGCAAGACTATAGTGAGGGGGAACACTCAGTGGCTAGCATGGGGGTATCAATAGCATGAGAAGTTTTCTTGTTTGGGTTTATTTTAGGTTAAGCAATAGCTCTATATCTTGGTCAAGGTAGTGGCTACATGAATCTATATACTGCATATTCTTGATTCTAATCTGTACCCTTTCACATCTGATTTTATAGTCACACCTAATTTCATAACCCTCTAAAACTCTCAGAAGAGTGTGGATTAGAATCAAGAATATATGGCATATGTTATAATTCATAAACTTATACATCAAAAACATGAAAACAATCAATTTTATTGTATAATTATTTTCTAAACAAATGCATTTAGGCTTTTAAAGAAAAATAAACTGAAATCAAGCATAAAAAGGCATATATACTTATATACATATATGTGTGTGTGTGTATATATATATATATATATATATATATATATATATATATATGTATGTATGTGGGCTGGGAGTTAGCTCAGCTGGTAAAGCGCTGCGCTGCAGTCTCTGAGGTCCCGAGTTCAATTCCCAGCACCGCAAAAATGGGAGAAGGACCTGGCAATCCACTCCCAAGGCAATTCCGAAACAGTCAACCATTGAAAACCCTATGAGGGTCTCTATGAGTTGGATACCGACTTGACGGCACCTAACAACAACAAGAACAACAACAACAACAACAAATATATTAGATCTCTCTCTCTCTCTCTCTCTCTCTCTCTCTCTCTATATATATATATATATATATATATTTGTTGTTGTTGCTAGGTGCCGTCGAGTCGGTATCTGACTCATAGCAACCCTCTGTACAACAGGGGAAACACTATTTTCAGTGCTTCTCTGCTGTTCATAGGGTTTTCAATGGCAGATTGATTTTTGGGAGGGGGTTGCCAGGTCCTTCTCCCAAGCCTACAGCTTCTGGTGTTCCCAGGAGGTCTCCCATCCAGGTACTAACCAGGCCTTACCCCGCTTAGCTTCTGAGATCTGACAGGATCAGATGCCACAGGGCTATGGCTGCAGGCTATATATATATTAGAGATGTAATATATATATATTAAAGATGTAAAAATAGGAAAAAATAGCATATACTTCCAAAAGCCCACTCTGGGGAAATGGTATGGAATAGAATCTATAAACTATGAAATAACATAAGGAGAAAGAGTTTTTAAAATAACCACAAAGAAGCCATGATAAGGGAGAAATAATCAGAAAACAACAGTTAAAAAAAATCATAAATATTTACTTGATCAACTCTACTCAAATATATTTGAAAACATGTAGGAAATGGATAATTTCCTAGGAAAATATAACTTACCAGAACTAACTCAGAAAGTGTTATGAAGTTTAAATAGAGTGATTTACAAGAAAAAAAGTAGATAAGGCTCTTGTTATGGCCTGAATCATGTCCGCCAAATTCACATATTAAAGTCTTTATCCCTCGACTTCAGAATGTGCCCTTGCTTGGAAGCAGGGCCACTGCAGACACAGCTGGTTAACTTAGGATGATGTCGTACAGCAGCAGGGTGGGCCTGACCCAGTGCTGCTGCTGTGCTAGAGAAGGGGAAATGTGTGGACACAGGCATAGAGGACAGGACCAGAGGGGGAGCCATACTGCCAACACCAAGGATTACCAGAAGCTGGTAGGGAAACTAGGAACAGACTCTGCCCAGCGCCTTGGTGGGAACATAGTCCAACAACACCTCTGCTTCTGACTTCTGGCCTCCCACACTGTGAGAAAATAAACTTCTGTTTAAGCCACCAGGTTTGTGGTACTTTGTTACAGTCACAGCAGACTAATACAGTTGCCTGGGAACCATTCCCCAGAACACCCTTAGATAATCTTCTGATTGAATTTACATATTCTTTTATAAATAACAGATATTTTCAGTGTTTTCTGAATTGTTCCAAAGCATGGAAAAATGGGAAAAATTTCCAAATTTTCTCTTTGAAGTAAATGAATATTGAAACTTGGCAGGGGATATAGTCACAAAAAGGAGAATATATAGAATCCTAAGTACTGCTTCCAATTTTACAATAATAAATAAATTGTAAATAAAATATTAAATAAATTATAAAACATATAACACTGCATTAAAATAAGAATGTGGTCATTGTGACTAAGCAGAATTTATTCCAAGAATGATACAAAGAAATCAATATAACTCCTGAAATAAATGACTCTAAAGAGAAAATAATATATTCATCTTTATAGATGATAAAAATTTTAAATCCATTCTTGATTTTAATATTTTAAATGTACCAATAGTATATTAGTATTTAATAACATGGTAAATATATATCTATCTCAGACTCTAAATTCACGTTACTAGAATGATTCCTATTAGTGTCAGAAACAAAATGAGAATATTCCCATTACTATTATCATTTAATATTGCATTGGAGTTACTAGTCAATGCAACTAGACAAGAGAAATAAATGAAAGGTTAAAAAAAATTGGAAAAAGGGACTATCATTATTTGCAGATGATATGACTGGATACCTGAAAAATCCAAGATATCAATGAAAAGTACAACAAAGAAGAAAATTTATTAAAGTGGCAGAGCACAAAATGAATACCCAAATCCATAGTTTTCACATATAAAATAAACAATCATTAGAAAATGAAGAATTAAAAATCTAATAACAAAAAGGTAACCTAATTTTTAAATAGGCAAAATGCTTGAATAGATACACAAATGATCTATATATACAAATATACACAAATGATCTATATATACAAATATACACAAATGACCAATGAACACACTAAAAATTTCAACATAATTTGTCACTAGGGAAATATAAAACAATATCACAATAGGATAACACTTCATACTCTCTAGGATGTCAAAAAAGATACTCAGTAACAAGGCTGGTGAAGTTGTAGAGAAATTGAAATGATCATAAACTGCCAATGGAAATGTAAAATGATATGGCCACTTTAGAATCCAGTTTGACAATTTCTTAAATTGCTAAACATAGAGTTACTATATGACCCAGTCATTTTACTCCTGGGTGTATACCCAAGGTTTATGAACATATGTCCACACAAAATCATTGTATGCAAATGGTTGTAGCAGTATTATGTATGGTAGCCAAAATGTGGAAATGATCTAAATGTCTATGAACTGATGAATGGATAAACTAAATGGGTGCATTCATATAATGGAATATTTTATTTGACAATAAAAAATCAAGTATTGATGCATCCTATAACACAGATGAACCTTGGAAACATTGTGCTACATGAAAGAAGATAGTTACCAAAGACCACATATTCAATGATGCCATTTATGTCAAAAGTAGATGAATCACAGAGGCAGAAAGTAGATTAGTGGTGGGCTAGATCTGAGGCATGGAAGGGTGGGAGAGAAGTAGGAATTGGAATACCTTCTAAGGTGTGTGTGATTTCTTTTTGGAGTGTTAAAGATGTTCTAAAAGTCAATTTGCACAATTCTGTGAATATGCTAAAACCCAGTTTAAATGGGTGAATTTTATGAAGTGTGAAATATACCTCAATGAAGCTCTGAAAAGGAAGAGAAAATATAAATTAAGAAAAGACTCATATTTCAATATAGCATTATTAGAATAAACTCAATAAATATGCAACACCTGTATGTTAAAATTGAATGAAGAAAATCTAAAAGCCTCAAAATACCACTAAAGAAACATAAAAGAAGTCAGGAACAAATGAGAAGACATACCATGATATTGAGCATGAAGAATTGGAATGTTCTCTAACTTTATAAATTTAATATGAATCCAACGAAAATATCATTAGACCTTTTTTAAGTAGACAAACTGATCCATAGGTACACATGGAAAAGCAAAAACAAACCAAGAATTTTCAGAACACCTTGAGGAAGACACGTAGTGACCACCAGCAGCATTATCATTAACTAAAATGCTTTGCAAAACCCTGATACCTAGAACAATGTAATACTGATATCAGAGATATCAGATAGCCAGATAGACCAATGGGACAGATTTTAAGCATTACTAATATATTCAAGGGCTGGGATTTGGCTCAGTTGGTAGAGCACTGCACTGCAGTCTCTGAGGTCCCGAGTTCAATTCCCAGCACTGCAAAAATGGGAGAAGGACCTGGCAATTCACTCCCAAGGCAATCCCGAAACAGTCAGCCATTGAAAACCCTACGAGGGTCGCTATGAGTCGGATACCGGCTCGACAGCACCTAACAACAACAACAACAACAATATATTCAAATATAGAAAGCAAATCAATAGGTAATAAAGGTGGCATCCCAAAGAGTGGAACAAAAGCTGATTTTGATTTGTGATGTGGTGACGATTTTCTAGACATTTAAAAATAATAGTATATTTACACTTGGCCCCTTAAACCAGGATGAAGTCCAACTAGGTCAAAGTTTACAACACTTAAAACTGAACATAAAAGTTCTAGAAGAAAGAATTATAAAATTCTTTTTAAAATTTTAAAGTGAGAAAGCCCTTCTCATGCTCAGAATCTAAAACCATGAAAAAAAAGATTGATAAATGTGACCAAAAATCTGCACTGCAAAAATCAAACATCAAACACAGCATCTGGGGAGAAGCATTGCAGCTTGCACACAAAGACTGGATCTCCTAATGTAAAATAAGAGTTCCCAGGAACTGTTGTGAACAAGACCAGTAATTCAATTTTCTAAAAAATGTATTGAAAGTTAAATTAAAAATGTAAAGTGCTCTGAAAAGATGTTTAACTTTCCTCTGATGAAAGAAACAGAGACAAATCACATTAAAATATAGTAAGAATGATCTTTCAACTGTCAGGTTGGTAAAATATTTTTTTCCCCTCCTCTTATCTAACTTATTACTCTATCTGACTGATCAATATAAGTTCTAAGCCATTGTTTAAGCTCTCCTGTTTCTTGGAGTCTCAAGGCAGGTGTTGTCTGTCCACCATCTTAGCTGGTCTTGCAAAACATTTTTTAAATCTGAGTTTTTTGTTTGAGGCCGGGGGATAACAGGTACTGTTATACATTGCCAGTTTGAGTATTAACTGCTCTACCCCTATGTAGCTCAGCTCAGTTGGGAGTGTTGCTCCGCATTCTCCGAGGACCTGGGTTCGATCCCCAGCACTACAAAAATGGAAGAAGGGTGTGTCAATCCACTCCTGAAGCAATCCTGAAACAACCATTCATTGAAAACCTTATGTCTCAATGTAAATGAGGCAACTTCATGAGTATGTGGGAAAAACAGGAGAACATAACCCAAATATGCATACAAGTTTTACTACATATTAGTCAAAAATTCCCATAAACCTAGTAAGTTGATAAAGTGTAACCAAAAGTGATGTAATGGTTGCATAATGGAAAAAGCAAATGTTGTATTACTCTGTACCTCATGATGATTTACCAATAAAGGGTGGAAAAATCCTATGAGGGTCACTACGAGTCAGACTCGACTTGATGGCACCTAACAACAACCCCTACAGAGAGCAATTTAGCTATCAGAAGTCAAAATGTCAGATGCCCTTTGAGTCATAATTCCAATTTGAGTATTTAGCTAATAGATCCTGTCATGGATATGTGAAATGATGCAGGTAATTCACCACAGCACTGATTATAACGGTAAAAATTTAGAAGCCACCTATTGTCAATTAGAATGGGCCTTAAAGAATGATAACTAGAGCTGAGGAACTGGTTAGGGAATTAGAAGAAAAGGCTGAGAACGCTTCAGAAAGCAGGAAAGTCTAAAGGGCTGAATGATAATTTGCTCTACTAGTTAGATATGAAGACATGCTATAAAGCTATATTTTAAAAAACACACAGCATGTTATTGACACAAAAGTCAAATAGCATACGTGCACAAACAGATCAAAGGAACAGATAGAGATCTCAGAGTATATGTATAAGTAGAAGGTGTTAGGGAAATTGGCTCACACTACATAAACACTAGAACTGAATTCATATTTAACACAATAAAAAATGAAATCCAAGTAGACAAAGTATAAAACATTAAACTCTGACCAGGCATGGTGACAAATACCTGTAATCCCAGCACTCAGAAGGCAGAGGCAGGAGGATTACAAGTTTGAGGCCAATCTGGGTTACATAGCCTGTCTCAAAAATAAATAAATAAATAAATAAATAAATAAATAAATAAATAAATATTAAACTCAAAGAACTATATATATATATAAATCAACATTTTTGTATTTAAATTTTTTATGTCTTTAACATAAAGATATTCATTTGTTTATCACAAAGATATTCCTAAGCATGAAAAAGGATTTCTTAAGCAGGAACTCAAATCATGAATCATATATGAGAGCTGATGAATTTATGCTCATCAAAATGATGGTTTTCTTTAATGAGAAATAGGAAACACATCAATAGCAGGTCTTAACATACAAGAGGGACCAAATGAACAAAAAAAGACTAAGAAGTCAGGTGAGATGGTGCATGCCTGTAACCCCAGCCACTAGGGAATCTGAAGCAGGAGGATCACAGGTTCAAGGCTATAGGCAGCATGTCCAACTTAGCAAAACCCTGTCTCAAAAACAGAAAAAAGGGGAGGCTGGGGTGAAGCTCAGTGGTACAGCACTTGCCTAGCATGTGCAAGGCTCTAGGTTCAACCCTCTAGTGCCACAAAAAATCCAAAACAAAACAAAAACCCAAACAGTCGAGGAACAAAGAATATTGAAACAACATAACTGCTAAGTTAAATCTTCCATATATACAGAGGTTGCCAAAAACGTATACACATTTTGGGTATTAAAATTGAAATATTCAATATATTCTGATAACAAAAGATGAATACAAGTCACATTTGACTTCTGCAATTACAAGAGGTGCTCACAGTAATTGCCATCATAATTCAATTCAACTTCGAACAGTAATACATAGATAAGATCTCTTAAAATGTGTATACATTTTTTGGTGCCCCTGGTATATTGAATATTACACCTTGGTGGTGGAGAATACACCTTCTTAAGTAAACATGGTCATTCACAGCAACCAATAACATGATAATTCATATGGAAAGCATTATTAAGCTCCACAAAATGAAAATGTCACAAACAACATACTTTTATCATTTTGTAATAAAATTTAGAAATTAACAATAAATTCTTTAAAAATCCTTTCCCTTTGAAAATTAAAGAACTTTCTACTAAACTACTCTTGGATGAAAAGAAAAATACAAGCAAATAATGTAAAATGTCTAAAAACTAAAGACAATAGAAATGCTTTAAAGCAATGTCAGAGGAAAATTCATAATCTAAAAGAAAGAATAAATGGTAATTCAGAAAGCTAAGAAGAAAACAACATGAGGTTAACCAAAAAGAAGCATAAAGATGAAAACAATAAAATGTAAGCCAAAATTAGTAAGATTGTGAACTAAAAAATAGAGCTAATTAATGAAAGAAATCCCAATTATTCAGTAAATTAAAAAAATAGGAATATGGGAAGAAAGGAATAAAATAAGAAACAGGAAGATATGAAAAAACCATTGAAATGGAAGAAATTGTAAAGATTGTGGGAAATTATCTGCAAGTAGCTTTGAAAATCAGACTAAATTCTGAAAGTACTGGAGTGTACTAAAGAATTAAGCAAATGAGTAAATATATCACTCTTTTGGAGAGAAGAAGATAAAAATATAAGAAGGGCAAGGACAGGAATACTGTGGTTCTGGTTTAGAATAGGAATTATAGGATAAACTTCTGATTTAAAAAGTAAGCAAAACCCCACCATTTCTTTCCTGTGCTCACTGAGAGGACCTGGAAGCATGACATTCTAGGAACAATGAGCTCCACGAGGCCCCAGACTTGGGTCTCTCAATGCCAGGCCCCACTCACTGCAGCATAACTTCCTTGAGAAAATGGCCAAAACCAAGCTGGGACAGGTAAGTTCACTGCAATGGTCAACTTTAGGCCTTGACTTGACTGGGCTAGGGGATGCCCAGTGCTATGGTGCATATATGGTTTGTCCCTTCAAAACTCATGTCAAAAATTAATCCTCATCATGAGATACTTAAGAGGTGAGATCAGATGGGACTTTTAGGAGATGACTAGGGCCTGCTCTTGTGAGTGGATTAATCCATCCTTTTGATTAATGGGTTAATGAATGTGTGAGCAAATGGGTGATTCTGAGAGTGGTCTGCTGTAAAAGCCACTTTGGCTAGGTCTATGGAATGCTCCCTGTCTCTCGCCATGGATGCCCTGCCTGCCTCCACACTCTGCCAGCAAGAATGCCATCACTAGGTGTAGCCCCTCAATCTTGGACCAGAATTGCAGGCTAAAACCAACCTTTTTTCTTTACAGTTTACCCAGTGTAGCGTACTGTGTGGTTAGGAATAGAAAGTGGACTATGACATCCAGATCACTGTTAAAATGTTCCTTCTGGGTGAGTCTGTGAGGAGGTTTGGGGAGATATGAGCATTTGAGCCAATGGATGGAGTAGACAAGGTTCCCCATCACCTATGGGAGTGAGCCCCATGAGGGACTGATGGAGCAGAAAGGCTACAGGACGGAGAACCCTCAGCTAGGGTGCCCATCCTCTCTGGCCATGGCCATGGAATAGGAACTCCTGAGCCTCAGGCCTTCCAACTCTAGGACCTAGCCCAGCATTGCCCCTGGTTCCTAGAACTTGGGCCTCAGAGCTGAATTACTCCAACAGCTCTCCTGAGTTTCTAGCCTAGAGACAACAGATCATGGGGCTTTTCACCTTCCACAGTCACATGAGACAATTCGCACAATAAATCACCTTCTAAAAATAGGCACCCTCATGTGTCTGTCAGCTAGTTGTACTGTGGGGGCTTGCATGTTGCTGTGATGCTGAAAGCTATGCCACTGGTATTTCAGATACCAGCTGGGCCACCCGTTGTGGACAGGTTTCAACTGAGTTTTCAGACTAAGGCAGACTAGGGAGAAGAACCCAGCAGCCCACTCCTCCGAAAATTAGTCATTGAAAATCCTATGAGTACCAGAGAAGCATTGTCAAACATAGTGTGGAAAATGAGCCTTCCACGCTGGAAGGCACTCAAGATACGACTAGGGAAGAGTTGCCTCCTCAAAGTAGAGTTGACCTTAATGATGGAAATGGAGTAAAGCCCTTGGGATCTCCTTTTGCTGATGTGGCACAACCCAAAATGAGAAGAAACATAGTGGCTACAACATTGGGCTCAGACATAAAAAGATCATGTACATGGCACAGCGTTGGGGAGTGTTTTGTTCTGTTGTACACAAGGTTGCTATGAGTTGCATCTGACTTGATAGCACCTAACAACAAGAACGGGAGAAGGACCTGGCAACCCATTCCCAGAAATCAATCTGCCATTGAAAACCCTATGAACAGCAGAGAAGCACTGACAATAGTGTTTCCCCTGTTGTATGTACGGTCACTATAAGTCAGATGCCAACTTGACGGCACCTAACAACAACAACAACAACAACAAAACCACACATACACAAACACACACATGCACTATTGGTTTTGCTTCTCTGGAGAACCACAACACACACACATGCTGTGAGCCTATGACATTTTGTTGTACCAGACATAAGTGCTCTAAGCCCAATTAGGGCATAACAGAGGACATGCAATGCAGCTTGACAATGCTGGCAGTGGTTAGATCTGAGGCCCTCTGAGCATGAGAACAAACAATGATATCCAATGAGTGGGGTACATGTTCATATAAGTGTTCATATAAGTGGATGAGTGGACATTCTTCTTCACAAGGAGTGGTGAGGCATTAGAAAACCAGCATTGTAATCCCAGATTCAGACAGGCATCACCAATGGATGCTCAAACCATTGTTGTTGTTGTTGTTTGGTGCCATCAAGTTGGGTCCGACTCACAGCCACCCTATGCACAGCAGAATAAACCCTCCTTGATGCTTCTCTACTATTCATAAGGTTTTCAATGGCTGCTTGTTTTGGGAGTGGGCTGCCAGGTCTTTCTCCCAAGCCTAACAGCACCTGGCATTCCCAGACCGTCTTCCATCCAAGGACTAACCAGGCCCAACCCTGCTTAGCTTCCAAGATGTGATGAGATCAGATACCAGGAGGCTATGACTGCAGGCTCAAACCTAGATTACTTACAAAGTTTAAAGGATAACTTTATAATAGAAAAATCTAGCAGACACTATCTTGCTACTGACTTAAGGTTGGTAACAGTAGTACATGACAAGCCAGCATCAGATGGTGCCCTAAGAAAGAAAGTGTCATTACTGCCAAAATGCACAACCTGAATCTAATCATGAAAAAACATCAAACTCAAATAAAACACATTCTACAAAACAGCTAGCCTGTACTCCTCAGCAGAGTCAAAATAAATCAATTTTAAATTAGATAATTATATTATGGTTTATAAGAGAATGTTCTTGTTTTAGGAGACAGGCTAAAATGCTTGGAAGTGGTTGTGATAGCTGCAATTTATTTTCAAGTGATGCAGTTGGAGGAGAGAGAGATGAAGAGGGAGAGAGGGGAAGGAGGAAGGGAGGAGAGAGAGAGGGCAAGGGAGAAGGGAAAGCATGGAGAGAGAATGTGAACTAGCGACTCTTGGTGAAATGTGTTCAGTGATGGACTGTGTTAATCCTATAACCAAGAAAGGTGAGCCAGCTCAGGGGCTGCAAGCTGCTGAGCATTTGAAGCAAAGGCTGGCACTTAGGGGAGGGCTATAATAGTGTAGGGCTCACCTGAACACAGTTTACTGTCATCTTGGTCTAAAATGCAGAGTCCAAAGCAGTACTATCAAATTCCCATCATTCTCACAGACTGTGAGCTTTGTCAAGTTTGTTACCTGTGTTTGGCTTTCATTCCCTCTTCTGAAATAAATGCACTAATGGTAGCTGTGTTCTAGGATTATTTTGAAAATTAACATGAGTTCATATATCTGCAGTGCTTATAAGAGTGCATGATATAGTAAGCATGCATGATTATTATATTATTTGTTATTATTTGGGAGTGGGCTGCCAGGTCTTTCTCCCAAGCCTAACAGCACCTGGCATTCCCAGACGGTCTTCCATCTAAGGACTAACCAGGCCCAACCCTGCTTAGATTCCAAGGGACTGTGTAAAAGTTCCTTCAATTGTCTTAGTCTCTTGTCTAAAACTTCCATCTGATATGACATAAAAGGATTTAGGTAAATCCTCATCTGGAGAGTGAGTCCTTAATTTTGGAAATATTGGGAAGCATTGGGATCCTGCCAAGATCTTCCACATGAGCTTCATGGAGAAGAACTTGGCCAGATCAAAGGGCAGTATAGAGATTGCAGGAGGGAGCAGCACCTGCCAAACCTGCATAGAAAAGAGGAGGAGGCACAGGTGGGGTGAGAGCCGGCACCATGTTCCATGAGCTGTCACTAAGGTCACCAGACTGAATGGAAGTCTTTCATGAGTAATTTTGCATCAAAGAGTAAACTGGACCCAAGAAAAGAAGGTCGAAGTTACGCTGTATGGTAAATTCAGAGTTTTAAATGGCTTTGGAGTTTAAGAAGAGAGAGATTTTCATTAGTTATCACCTTTCTGTCTTGGTTCTCCCAAGATGAAGCAGCCTATGCTCTCGGTATGTGGAAACGACAGAGAACATGGGCAAGTGTGGGACCGGACACAGGGTTTGTGCACCACTGGCAATAGGGAAAAACTGAAAACAGCTCATATGCCCATCAGCAACAGAATAAACAAATTGTAGTACATATACCTGATGGAATACAATTCCAAAAGAGTGGAAATGAATGAATTACATAAACTACATGTACCAATAAGGAGTAACCCCAAAATTTTCATGGAGAAAGAGCATCACAAAAGAATACATGTAAGCCAAATGTGGTGCCACATGCCTGTAATCCCAGCACTTAGAAGGCTAAGGCAGGAGGATCTAAAGTTGGAGGCCAGCCTGGTCTATGTAGCCTGTGTCAAGACACCAAAATAATAATACATGTAATACAAGGCCCCCCACCTGTCTGTCAGTTTGTGCTATGGGGGCTTGAATGTTGTTGTGATGCTCAAATCTATGTCACCTGGATTACAGATACCAGCAGGGTCACCCATAGTGGACAAGTTTCAGCTGAGCTTCCACACTAAGACAGACTAGGGAGAAGGACATGCTAACCCAATCCTGAAGCAATTAACCACTGAAAACTATGACTAGCAGAGAAGCACTGTCAAATAGAGTGCTGGAAAATGAGGCCTCAAGATAGGAAGTTACTCAAAAGATGACTGGGGAAGAGTTGCCTCCTCAAAGTAGAGTCAATCTTAATGACAGAAATGGAGTAAAGCCCCAAGGATCAACATTTGCTGATGTGGTACAACTCAAAATGAGAAGGAACAACTGTGAAAATCCATGAGTAATTGGAACATGGAACATAGAATGTATTTAGTATGCATCTAGGAAAATTAGATATCAAAAAGGAAATGGAGCACATAAACATCAACATTCTAGGCATCAGTGAGCTAAAATGGACTGCTATGGGCCATTTTGAATCAGATAATTATATGGTCTACTATGCAGGAGAAGGACCTGGCAATTCACTCCCAAGGCAATCCCGAAACATTCAGCCATTGAAAATCCTATGCAGGTCGCAATGAGTCGGATACTGACTTGACAGCACCTAACAACTAAATGCAGGGAATGATAGTGCAAAGAGAAGTGAAATTGCACTTGTCATCAAAAAAGACATCTCAAGATCTGGCCTGAAGTATAATTCTGTTAATGATGGAATAATATCCATATACCTACAAGGAAGACTAGTTAATATGACTATTATTCAAATTTATACACCCACCATTAAGGCCACAAATGAAGAAAGGGAAGTTTGTTTTTTTTTTTACCAGCTTATGCAATCTGAAATTGATCGAACATACAATCATGATGCACTGATAATTACTGGTGAATGGAATGCAAAAGTTGGAAACAAAGAAGAAAGTTCAGTAATTGGAAAATATGGCCTCTCTGATAGAAAGGATACAGGAGATTGCATGATAGAATTTTGTCAGACCAATGACCTTTTGCAAATACATTTTTCCACCAACATAATCAGCAATTATACACATGGAATTCACCAGATGGAACACTCAGGAACCAAACTACCTTTGACTACCTTTGTGGAAAGAGACAATGGAAAAGCTCAATATCAAAAGTCAGAACAAGACCAGGGGCTACATGTGGATTAGACAATCAACTGCTTATATGCAGGTTCAAACTGAAACTGAAGAAAATTAGAACAAGTGGATGAGAGGCAAGGTATGACCTTGAGTCTATCCTTGAGTCCAGAGACAACTTCAAGAGCAGATTTGCTATGTTAATCACTAATTCACTAATGATCATTCACTAATGATCGGAAGACCAGATGAGTTGTGGCATGACATTAAAGACATCCACGAGGAAAGCAAAAGGTTACTAAAAAGACAGAAAAAGAAGAAAAGACCAAATTACAAGTCAAAAGAGACTCTGAAAATTGCCCTTGAATGTCAGGCAGCTAAAGTAGAAGGAAAACATGACAATATTAAAAAACTAAATGGGAAATTTCAAAGGGTAGCTCCCGAAGACAAAATCAAATATAATGACATGTGCAAAGAGCTGAAGATAGAAAACCAGAAGGAAAGAACACACTCTGTTTTTCTCAAGCATAAATAATTGAAGAAAAAAATTCAAGCCTTGAGTGGCAATAATGAAGGATTCTACAGGGAAAATATTAAATTATGTAGGAAACATCAAAGAAGATGGAAGGAACACACAGAGTCATAATACCAAAAAGAAATGGTGGATGATCAACCATTTCAAGAGGTTGCAAATGATGAGGAAGCAATAGTACTGAAGGAAGAAGTGGAAGCTGCCGTGAAGGAATTAGAGAAACACAAGTCTCCATAAATTGATGAAATATCTATTGGGATCTTTCAAGAAACAGGTGCAGCCCCAAAGGGGATCACCTGCGCCAAGAGAGTTGGAAAACAGCTACCTGGCCAACTGACTGGAAGAGATTCATATTAATCCCAAGAAAGGGGATCCAACTGAACATGGAAATTATTGAATGATATCATTAACATCAGGGCTGGGATTTAGCTCAGTTGGTAGAGCACTGATCTGCAGTCTCTGAGGTCCTGAGTTCGATTCCTAACACCGCAAAAATTGGAGAAGGACGTGGCAACCCAATCCCAAGGCAATCCCGAAACAATCTGCCATTGAAAACCCTATGAGGGTCACTATAAGTCAGACATAACTAGACAGCACCTAACAACAACAACAACAACAACATTAACATCACAGGCAAATAAAATTTTGCTAAAGATCATTCAAAAGTGATTACAGCAGTATCTTGACAGGGAACTGCTGGAAAATCAAGCCAGATTCAGAAGAGGGCATGTAATTAGGGAAATCACTGCTGATATTAGATGGATATTAGCTAAAAGCAGAGAACACCAGAAAGATGTCTATGTTTTATTGACTATGCAAAGGCATTTGACTGTATGGATCATAACAAATTATGGATAGCATTGTGAACAATGGGAATACCAAAGTACCTAATTGTACTCACAAGGAATCTGTACATGGACAAGGCAGCAGTTGTTCAAACAGAACAAGGAAACACTTCCTGGTTTAAAGTCAAGAAAGGTGTGCATCAAGGCTGTATCCTTTCACCATACCTCTTCAATTTCTATGCTGAGCAAGTAATCCAGGAAGCTGGACTTTATGAAGAAGAACACAGTATCATGATTGGAGGAAGACTCATTAACAACCTGCATTATGCAGATGACACAACTTTGCTTGCTGAAAGTGAAGAGGATTTGGAACATTTATTGATGAAGATCAAAAAACACAGCCTTCAGTATGGATGGTGCCTCAACATCAAGAAATCCGGTTGCTCATGAAGTGAGCAACTTCATGATAAACAGAGAGAAGATTGCGATTGTCCAAGATTTTGCCTTACATGGTTCTACAATCAACACCCATGGAAGCAGCAGTCAAGAAACCAAAACATACATTGCATTGGGAAAAGCTGTTGCAAAAGACCTCTTTGAAGTGTGAAAATAAAGATGTTATGTTAAAGACAAAAGTGCACCTGACTCACACCATGGTGTTTTCAGTTGCATCATATGAAAGCTGGACGCTGAATAAGGGAGACAGGAAAAGAATATATTGTTTTGAATTATAGTGCTGGAGATGAATATTGAATATACCAGGGACTGCCAAAAGAACCAACAGATCTGTCCTAGAAGAAGTACAACTAGAGTGCTCCTTGGAAGCAAGGACTGCATGTTGTGTATTTTGGACATGTTGTCAGGAGAGACCAATCCCTAGAGAAGAACATCATGTTTGGGAGAGTGGTGTGTCAGTGAAGAAAAGGAAGACCCTCAACTACATGGATTGACATGGCTGCAACAATGGGTTTAAACATAAAAAAGATCATGTGCCTGGCATAGAATCAGAGAGTGTTTCATTCTGTTGTGCATAGGGTTGCTGTGAGTTGCACTCAACATTCGACTGCACTCAACAACAAAATACAAAGTCCATTAACAAAGAAAAGCAAGGATGTCATCACTGAGGTCAGGCTAGTGATTTTCTCTGGCAGGGTCAATGGAGCTATGACCAGAATGCATCCAGCAAGAGGCAGAAAGGTGGAAATGCCGTTCTTAGCCTGGATGTAAGTACAGACACGTCTACTGTATCCTGATTATTTAGACAGTACATTTGCATTGTATAGATGCTGCTGTGTGTGTTTTGCATTTTGTTTCATCAAAAGATGTATATGGGGAGCAGTCACAGAGTAGTGTGTTAAGTGACGACTGGGGAAAGTTCCTCATTTGTGGGAGCAGAGAGAAGAGGCATCTGTCATTCTCTGAACGTGGAGGTGTGGATAGGCCAAGGTTTCCAAGCTGTGAAGTGCGGAGTGAACCATGGGTGAGAGTTAGCCATGCAAGGAGTGACAGAGTGTCTTTCAGGCAGAAAGAGCAGCATGTGCAAAGGCCCAGAGGTCCATCCCCTAGCTGATAGGAGGGAGGGACTCCAATCTGTCTGATTCTGCTTTCCCTGCCTGAATCCACAGGCACACATACATGCATATGTACACACATGAAAGTCATACCTACACAGGGCCCAGAACATTCAAAGGTCAGTAAAAAAAACAGCAAGAACTTAACCTGTCCATCTTCCTTTTTCCCACAACATCTCCTTCCTTTCTACCTTAAAAAAAACCTCCCAAAATGTGCATAAGCCTTTTTTTCTAGTTCTTTTTTATTCAGCCTGTGAGGGTCCTCGGGTTCACTGAGCTTGGTCTAGTACTGTTTTCTTTGCCTCCCTGATTTAGCAGAGCCCTTGTTTGTAAGTTGTGACACTTAATTCTCCACTCAGCACAGCTCCTGGTGACTGTAGGTCATGGGGCCAACAGCTTGCAGCAAGGCAGGGAGCCAGGTGGGGTCCCACCCCTATGTGCTCATGGGAGGCCTCATCCAGGGAGCTGGTGCCCAACCGGGCTCCGCTGGGGCGGGGGGAGGGGGGGGATGGGAGGGGGGATGGGAGGGGGAGGTGGGAGGGGCCGGAGGTGGGGGAGGAGCAGGAGAGGCTCCTTTCTGCCCTGTACAGAGAGGCCTGCAGAATCCCCTTGCCAAAGCCCAGGGCCTGAGGACTGTGACCAGCACACCTTCACGCTGCCTCTCATAGTCCTGCCAATACCCAGGGCTGGCAGACGAAGAGGCCGCCCCCCCCCCCCCCCCCCGCCTCCGCCCGGGAACACCCTGCCTGTCCAGCCAAAGCCACTTGCCAGCGCAGAGAGCCAGCCTGGCTTTCTGGGGCGTCAGTGGGGTGGGGCTGGAGAACTGGGCTCAGCGGTCAGCATGCCTTGTGCTTCGGCGGGCAGGGGGCGGTGGCGGGGTGAAGTGGGGGAGGCCTCTTTTCCAAGAAACGGGAAATTCATTTCCTTTCTCAAGGTCGGCGGTCAGCATTGAAAGATTTCTCTTCACTGCATTACTTTAATTAATGGTGGAAAAAAGAGAAAAAGACAGAAGGACCAGAGACACAGACTCACGCCTTTCTTGATTTACAAAGCAACCACAGCCCATGAGCTAGAAATGGTCACAATTCCCAGACAGTTCAGTTATTTCCACCCTGAAGTTGGACTTAGCACTCAGTGCGGCGTGGGTCCTGCACCTATAGGAGAAAATGATTATATTTATTTATAGGAAGAGAGGAGAGAGAAGAGTTAGGAAGGTGGATTTTGAGGGAACTTGCCACCGAGGCATGAGCCACAAGGCTTTCCCGTGTCTTTGGGTCCCTTGTGGAGTGACAGGACCATTCCCTCACCTCACATCATCCCTGGTTCACACAGCATACAGAATGTGGGGATCTTCCTGTGAGCTATCATTAGTTCTGAACAGTCTTGATCAAGCAGCCTTCCACAAAAGGAGGAACAAGGAACATAAATTTTACAAGGGGATTTTTAAGTTGGCCCTGGTGGCACAGGCCTGTAATCCCAGCACTAGGAAGCCTGAGGCAGGAGGATTGTGAGTTTGAGGCCAGTGTGGGGTACACAGGGAGACCCAGTCTCAACAAAGATGGCAGGGGGGCAATTGGCTCTAACAGTCTACTTTTTCCATAATAAGAGGATTTTTAAATTTAATTTTTAAGTTATAATTGACACATAATTGTAGATATTTATGGGTTGCAGTGTGCTGTTTCAATACATTTGTACATTGTGTGATCAGATTAAATTAATTAGCAAGCATCACCTTGAACATAGATCATTTCCTCGGGATGAAACCTTCAAAATCCTTCATTCGGGCTATTTTGAAATGCACAGGCATTCTTGCTGACTAGGGTTGCCCTACTCGCAGGGCACTAGCACTGACTGGTCCTGTCTAGCTGTAACCTTGCACCTGTTGACCAGCCTCTCCTGCTTCCTCCACTCTCCTCTCCATGAAATCAAACGCCTTAGAATGGACTTTGAGTCAGAACATGCACATTTTCTTCCTTCCTCTGGTCATGAGCGTATTCAGCTGTTTTCTTGCCAAAGCTTCCCCAGGCCAAGCAGAGCTAAAATCAGGCCATGTGGCTCCCACTCTGGGGCTCGTGAATTTATAACTTGATTCTCTGTTTCACTGAAATACATGAAAGACTGGAACAAAGATAAAGTGAGAAAGTATGTTAAATAAATACTTTAGAAAGCTGTCCTTCCTTCTCCCCTCCAACATACACTTACTCCTGGGTCTGGACACCTTTTAAGGCAAGGCAGGCGAGGAACGAAGACCCTTCAGCTTGTGAAAGGCTGTGCTGCCTGAGCTGGAGTCCGTCTCCTACAGGTAGGAATGGTGTGGCTTCATCCCAAAACGAGGGGTGGGATTTGCTAAGCTAGAAGCAGTTGCCTCCTGCTTGGTTTATTTTTTAAACCACAACAAGTGAAATGAAAATTTTAGGTCACTAAGAAATAAGCAAAACAGCAAAATCAGGAGAAGGACATGGCAGTGCACTCCTGAAGCAATCCAGAAACTATCAGCCACTGAAAACCCTACAAGGTCACTTTGAGTTGGATTCGACTCCAGGGCACCTAACAACAAGAAGAAACAAGACCAATAAAAGGATTTCATTTTCCCTATGTTCCCTATTTTTCTATTCGTTACAATTCAGAAGAAAGATGATCAACTGGGAAAAAAAATGTAACACATTCCATGAACAGATTGCCAACTATATGTATTTTTTATTTTCACACACACACACACACACACACACACACACACACACACACACACAATTAGAAAAGAATAGGAACATATGTTGTTGTTGTTAGGTGCCGTCGAGTCGGTATCCAACTCATAGCGACCCTCTGTACAACAGGGGAAACACTATTGTCAGTGCTTCTCTGCTGTTCATAGGGTTTTCAATGGCAGATTGATTTTTGGGAGGGGGTTGTCAGGTCCTTCTCCCAGCCTACAGCTTCTGGTGTTCCCAGGTGGTCTCCCATCCAGGTACTAACCAGGCCCGACCCTGCTTAGCTTCCGAGATCAGACGGGATTGGATGCCACAGGGCTATAGCTGCAGGCTAGGAACATATAGGAAATCCAATTTGGATCTTGAGCACATAAAAGATGCTCTACCTCATTTGTATTTAAAACACTCTTCATTAAAATGACAATAAGATGCCATATTGTAGTCTCACATCAGGAAAATTAAAAAACTCTAGGAGCAACCCTGTCCTTGAGGCTGTGGGGTGGGGGCTTTCATTGCTGTATGGTGTGTAGGTTGCACAGTGAATAATCTGTTAACACCTGTCAATTAAACACACACATGCTCTTGTTTGTTTTTTCCTCTCTCTCTCTTTTCTTTTCTCTTTTTTTCTTTCTTTCTCTTTCTTTCTCTCTTCCTCCTTCCTTCCTTCCATTCCTCCCTTCCCTTCCCCTCCCCTCCCCTGCCCTCCCTCCCTCCCTCCCTTCCTTCCTTCCTTCCTTCCCTCCTGGTGCTGAGGATGAACCCCAGTGCCTTGCTTATTCTGGGCAAAGCGCTCTGCCCCTGCACTGATGCTCCCAGCACCCCACACCTCTTAACCCAGCAATCCTACCTGCTGAGAGATTTGCTCCTGTGTGAAACAGCTGTGAATGAGGCTGTGAACTACAACCACAAGACAGGAAAACAATATAATTTCTATAAACAAGAGATGGGATGGGAAATCATGATACAGCCACCCAAGCACGAGTAACGACTTAAAAATGAGGTGTCTTCATAGGAACTGATGAGGAGAGATCTCTAAGATACATTGTTCAAGGAAAAATGCAAACTGCAGAACTGTGGGTACAGCCATGGCTAATGTAAACAAAAAGACCTTTTGGAAGGATATGAAAGCTACTGTCAAAAGTGCTGCCTCCAGGGAAAGAAAATGCGATGACAAGGGAAGAAACTCGGCCTTGCTTTCCACATTGTGTACTGTGCTCATACTTTGTCTATCCAAAAATTCATAAACAAAATGCATTTTTACAAACCAACAGCCAGGTCTTACCCACAGTTCCAGCTTTCTGTCTAAAGGCCCTAATAAAAGGGTTCTCTAGAAACAGAACCAGTAGGAGATTCATGTTCATTCTTTCCCCCGCCCTCTCTTGCTCTCGTCTATCCAGACACACACACACACACACACACACACACACACACACACACACACACACACACGCTAATCTAAAAATCCCAAATCCCAAAAGCTCTAAAGTCTGAACCGTTTGTGTGCCAAGATGACGCCACAGTGGAAAATTCCACACCTGACCTCATGTGACAGGTTGCAGTCAAAACACAGATCTACAACACACAATTTGCTCAGTGTTCTCCAGGGAAAAAAGACCTTCCCAGCTCCTTCAGCTGCTACACACTACTGTGGTTTGTGCACAAAAGTGTTTCAAATATCATGAAAAAATACAATTTGGCTATGTATATAAGGGGCTGCGATTTAGCTCGGTTGTTAGAGCGCTGCGCTGCAGTCTCTAGGTTCCCAAGTTCAATTCCCAGCACCACAAAAATGGGAGAAGGACCTGGCAATCCACTCCCAAGGCAATCCCAAAACAGTCTGCCATTTAAAACCCTATGAGGGTCACTATGAGTTGGATACCGACTTGACGGACCTAACAACAACAACAACAATGTGTATAAGGTAGTATGTGAAACATAGTCAACTTTGTGCTTAGACTTGGGCCTATTCCGAAGATGTCTCATTATGTTACATTAGGTAAACATTCAAAAAAACACACAAGCAAAAAATAAACAAACAAACAATGACCCTGAAACACTTTTGATTCCGCATTTAAGGTAAGTAATCTACATGTATAAGACACACACATGCCCACAGATTTAGATAGAGTTGGGGAGTGGAGACAGAGGGAGTGGAGACATAGGAAGAAGAGGTGATGGTGTGAGTTCTAGTCCAAGTCGAAAGGCAGGAAGAGACCAGCTTCCCAATTCTCAAGGACATTCCAGAGACAGCAGATCATTTCCTCCTGGGCCTTGCTTCTTTCAGGGCTTGGGGACCTGACAGAGCCCCACTCTTCCCATGCCAGGAGGTAGCCTGATTTACTCAGTCTGCTCCATCAAATGGAATCCCATCAGACACACCCAGAGTATTACCCAAATATCTGGGCACCTGGCAACACATAAATTAACCATCACAGTAAGAGTCTTCAAGCGTCCAAGCAGTCCTGTCTCAGGCCTCCAGACCTGCTGTGGGGCTGGGTCACATGGTCAGGGTGAGAGTCAAGAGATGTGAAGGGTGATCTCCACAGACATCCAGAATTCCTTCCTTCTCCACCAAGAAATGACTTCTACTGCCCTCTCCAGCACCTGGGCAAATCTTGGGACTCACCTTGACCTGCCATGAACTCCTGAAGTTTGCGATCCCAGGTCTTAAGAATATTCTTAGGTTCTGCTGCTTCTGTCTGGAATCCAGGCTGTGTAAGGAACCCCAAGTGTCCTGAGCCAGAGGTATGGTGGGAGGCCCAGGGCATCTGGGTAGAGAGAGACAGCAGGTATGGAGAAGCCCAGGCCTCTGGATGTGAGTGAACCTGCTTCAGACCTTCAGACCCACAAGAGGCTGAGCCTGGCCCAAACTCTCAACCCACAGTCATGATAAATAACGAATTGCTGTTGTGTAAACAACACTAAATTTTGGAATGGTTTGTTACACAAAAATTGTTGTTGTTAGGTGCCATTCAGTCAGATCCAACTCATAGTGACCCTATGTACAACAGAACCAAACACTCCCCAACTCTGTGCCAATCCCCACAATCTTTATATGTTTGAGCGCATTGTTGCAGACACTGTGTTTCTTCTCATTTTGAATGGTGCCACATCTGCAAAAGGAGATACCAAGGCTTTATTTCATTCCTGTCATTAAGGTTGACTCTACTTTGAGGAGGCAACTCTTCCCCAGTTGTTTCTTGGATGCCCTCCAGCCTGAGGGGCTCATTTTATGGCACTATATCTGACAGTGCTTCTCTGCTATTCATGGGATTTTCAATAGCTAATTGTTTTGGGAGTGTGCTGCTGGGTCCTTCTCACTAGTCTGTCTTAGTCTGGAAGCTCAGCTGAAACCTGTCCACCATGGGTGGCTCTGCTGGTATCTGAAATACCTGTGGCATAGCTTCAGCATCACAGCAACACACAAGCCACCCAGCATGACAACCAGACAGACATGTGGGGGATATAAAAATAGGCAACTGAGATGGTAGGTTGCTCCCAATGTATGGCTAAGGCTCCTGTGAGGATGGCCAAATGACCATCTCATGGGAAACAAATATTTTTGTTCCTTGGTTGTATTACTGAGGTGACATTCAGCTATAATCTTCTCTTTATTCTATACAAGACCCTAAGGGACAGTTTCCCCTCAGTCCCTTATGGAAGTCAGTGTGGCTTCAAACAGTAAGGGACTCCTGTAGGAGATTCTCAGGTGTATAGCCCATGTCAGGGTGACACGAAGACCTCATGCCTTGTGTAAGATCTGTGGATGGTAGTGGCTGTTAATCTCATCTACTGTCACACTAATGTACAGAAAGGAAAAATTAGTACACATGGTGTCTGGATCCCGTGTGGGAGAGCTTCTAGAAAGGAAAGGCCACGGGATAGAACCCATCTCCCTCCCCAGATCCCCTGCTCCTTGCCGTCCCCCAGCAGCTGCCCACCGTGCAGAGCACAGGATGCTGGAGGCTGGGACATGGGACACAGAGGGGTGGCAAGGAGGGCTGTGAAGACACACAGACTTGAGGGTGTGGTCTGCCACCTGAGGGGGCAGCGCAGGGGCCAGTAGTTGAAGAGCAAGGCTCTGCCTCCTTGGGAGGAACTTGGTGATACGCAGCAGATAACCGCAGGGTCCCTGGATGTTACCATGGGTGGACTCTGCACGAACCAGATTGTCGCTCTGGAACCTGGAGAGAAGCTACGCCTGAGTGCATCGGGATTCCGCACTTGTGCAGACCTCAGTGCACCTTCCACAGCCCAGTGCCCGCGCTCCGCGCCAGCGCCCCTTCCTCTACAGCCGATCTGTAAGACTTTGGACCACAGCCGGCCTGCTGCGTGCCACTCTCTAGGGGAACTTCCCGCTCCACCGAGCGGTGATGCTATGACAGACACAGTACGGCCCGCAAACAGGAAATATTTACTCGCTCTTCACAGAAAGGGTTTGCCAGCCCCCTTAGACAGTAACGCAGAAGAGGCTACAAGGACTCCCAAAGAAATAAACAGAAGACGAACTATTTCAGTGCCTAGAAATGTAAGGCGTCCGCACGGTGAAAGACGCTACGCGTGTAAAGATAAATGACAGAGCCTGGAAGAAAATATTTGCAACACATACATTATAATGTTTAATAACTCTAGGGGCTGGGAATGTAGCTCAGCGCTGGAGCACTTGCCAAGCATGTGTGAGGCTCTGGGTTCAATTCTTAGCATCGCAAAAAATAAAAAATTTAGTAATTCTAGTAATAAAAAGTTCTCATAAATGAATAAGAAAAAATAATAAACACTTCAATAGACAAACAAGCAAAAAAAACCCATAAAAAGCACCCCAAAATACAAATGATTTATGAATTTGTGATAAAGGTAAATGTTAGGCATTAATAAATAGAAACAGTATTTTCCACTCATTGATAATATCCAGTACTGATGAGTAGATAAAGAACATACTGTGTTTTTAGAAGTTACTCCAGAGGGATAATTTGCCTGAAACAACTTACTAAATTTTTAAAACATATATTATATCTTCACTCAAAGTGGCAAGATGGTGGTTAGTAGACTATAAGTCACTTATGTATAGCAAAATATCCAAAGCAACCAAAACAAAACACACTAAGAAACACTGTAAATAAATCAAAAAGAAACATTAAAAATTATTCAAGTAGCACACAAGAAAATAAGAGAAATAGGAATAATAACCAGAGGAAATAGTTAACAAATAATAAAATTGCAGGCTTAATTTCTGACATATATGATTACCCTCAATGTAACTAGACTAAATATACAAACACAAAGAAAGAAAGATAAGGAAAGGAGGTCAACACACACACACACACACACACACACACACAAACACACACACACACACACACACCCTCAAACTGTATTGTGTTTATAAGAAACTAATTTCAGTCAGATTCAGTGACCCAGGTAGGTTGAAAGAAAAAGAGTGGGGAAAAAATTTACCATGCAAACATTCAATAATGTAGGAATGGCTTTATTTTCCAATACAAGAAAAGAGAGCAAAGACAGTTCCTAGAGACAAGGAGGAATAATGCACAGTAATAATCAATCCACCTTGAAGTCATGACAATTCTCAATGCATGTGTACCAAAGACAGTGCCTCAAAGTGCATGAAGCAAAAAACTGATAGAGTTGAAATGAGAAGTAGGTGAATCCACAGTTATAGGCAGAGCCGTCAATACCCCCCTCTCAGAAACTAGCAGAAGGACTCTGACAGAAGGTCAGCAAGGACATGGGAGACGTGAGCAGCACTGTCAATCCACAGGGTCTGGTTGAGAGACATAGAACACACCCCTCCCAGCAGAATACATATTGTTATCAAGAATCTGTGAAACATGGCTGAAGCAGGAGGGTTCCAAGTTCAAGGCCAGCATAGGCTACATAGCAAGAACAGGTCTCAAAGAATTCATGAAACCATCACCAAAATGTACACTACCCAGGTTCATAACACAAACTACAAGTAATTTAAAATAATAGATATTATACAGATTGATTTCTCTGACCATAAGGTAATCAAACTAGAAATCAATAACATAAAGACAACAGGAAAATCTCTACCTACAAATTAATCAACCTCTTTCTGAAGAATTCATGGGTCAAAGAAGATCCAAAGTAAAACTTTAAACTACACAGACCTGAATGGAAGTGGAACTGCAACCTATCAAAATATGTGGGATTCAGTGTGCTATGACTTGGATGCGACCCCCAAATTCATGTGTGGGAAACTCACTCCCAAAGTCATATGTTAATGGCATTTGGAAGTGGAGCCTTTGGGAAGTGATTGGTTCTGAGGGCTCAGCCCTCATTAGTGGATTAATACATTCGTGGATTGATTTTATAACAAAGCCACAGGAGGCTTTGTTATAAAAAGAGCTCTCCTGGCCTGCTCCATCCTGGTGTGTAAAACCCCTCATCATGTTACAACACAGCACAATGCCCTTGCCAGATGCTAAGCAGATGCTGGTGCAATACTTTTGGACTTCCCAGCATCTATACTCATCAACTAAACACCCTTAGATTCTTTATAAATTACCCAGTCTGTGGTATTCTGTCACAGCAACAGAAAATGGAGCAAGACCTGCTGAAAGGGAAACATAACACTAAACGTCATGTCTTAGACATGAACAAAAGTCTCAAACCAATAATTTTAAAAAAATATAAAAGGAAGAACAAAACAAATCCAAAGCAAGAAGCAAAGAAATAGTAAAGATCAGAGCAGAAACTGAAAACAGGAAAGGAGATCGTTAATAAAATTAAAACCTTATTCTTTAAAAAAGTCAATAAAGTTGACAATCTTATAGCAACTGATATAGATTAAAAGACAGAACATGCAAATGACCAACAAAAGAAATGAAACAGAGAAACCATTAAAGTTCCTGCAGTTATCAAAAAGATACTAAAAGAATACTATGACCAACTTTCTTCTCACAAATTTAACAACCTAGAAGGAATAAGCCAAAGAAGAAGCCTCAAAATAAAATTTAAAAATAAATAAAACTGCAATGGGATGCAGCTCAGTGGTAGAATGCTTGACTAGCATACACAAGGCTTTAGTTCAATCCCCAGTACCACACACCATACATATATATATATATACATATATATATATTCATATATATGTATATGTACACATATATATATATGTGTATGTATATGTATATATATATGTGTGTGTGTGTATATATATATATATATGGAGAAGGACCTCGCAATCCACTCCCAAGGCAATCCCGAAACAGTCAGCTACTGAAAACCCCATGAGGGTCACTATGAGTCAGATACCGACTCGACGGCCCCTAACAACAACAACAAAAGAAAAAAATATATATATAGTTGTTGTTGTTAGGGGCCATCGAGTCGGTATCTGACTCATAGCGACCCTACATACAACAGGGGAAACACTATTGTCAGTACTTCTCTGCTATTCATAGGGTTTTCAATGGCGGACTGATTCTTGGGAGTGGGTTGCTGGGTCCTGCTCCTAAGCCTACAGCACCTGGTGTTCCCAGGCACTTTCTCATCCAAGTACTAACCAGGCCCGACCTTGCTTAACTTCTTTTTTTTTTTTAATTGGAAATTTTTAATGTACACCTTAATGTGATTCATTCTGACATGTTTTCATTGTGACATTTCCATGTATGCATTTTGATGAACATTATTCATATAGGTTACCCCTTACCCTCCCCTATGCTTCCCCCCTCCAATCCTCCCCATCTAAGTCTTCTCTATCTTACTTAGTAATATTTTTCTATATGTCCTTGGGTTCCAGTTGTGTTTAAGATAGAAACTTTTCCTGTAGTGGTCTTTGTTTTTATCTTGTTAGAACAATTACATGCATTTTCTAGACCATTTATATTGACACCATTCTTATCTCCCCCCCTTTTATTTTGATCCGACCTTTGAATAGGATTTTTCCTTCTTATAATTTTGAATCAGCTCCCACATGAGGAAGAACATGTGGTGTTTCTCTTTCTGAGCTTGTATTGGTTCACTTAAAATAATTTTCTCCAATTCCATCCATTTTGCTGCAAATGACCTTATTTCATTTTTCTTAATTGCTGAGTAGTATTCCATTGTGTATATGTACCATAGTTTTTTTATCCATTCTTCTGTTGAAGGGCACTTTGGTTGATTCCATATCCTTGCTATTGTGAAAAGTGCTGCATTGAACATGGAGATGCAGGTCTCTCGGTGGTATGATGACCCATCTCCCTTTGGGTAAATTCCCAGTAGTGTTACAGCTGGGTGATATGGCAGATCTATTTTCAGTTTTTTAAGATACCTCCATATTGATTTCCACAGTGGTTGGACCAATTTACAGCTCCACCAACAATGTAAGAGTGTTCCTTTTTCGCCGCACCTCACCAGCATTTGTTGTTATTTGTTTTATTGATCTTGGCCATTCTTACTGGTGTAAGGTGAAATCTCAGAGTTGTTTTGATTTGTATTTCCCTAATGGCTAGGGATACTGAACATTTTTTCATGTGTTTCATGGCTTTATGGACCTCTTCATTTGAGAACTGTCTACTCAGTTCCTTTGCCCATTTGTGTATTGGGTTATTTGTTTTTTTGGGAGTTTTTTTCTTGCGTTCTTTATAAATTCTAGTAATTAGACCTTTCTCTGATGTATAAAATGTGAAGATATTTTTCCCATTCTGTGGGGTTTCCTTGACTCTGTTAATTGTTTCTTTTGCTGTGCAGAAGCTTTTAAATTTCATGTAATCCCATTTATCTAGTCTTGTTGCAATTTCTTGAGCAATTGGAGTCCTATTAAGGAAATACTTTCCTATGCCTATATGATGGAGTGTTTTGCCTATCTTGCCTTCTATAAGTTTTAAAGTTTCTGGTTTTATGCTGAGATCTTTTATCCATTTTGAGTTAACTCTCGTGTATGTTGAGAGATGCGGGTCAGCTTTCATTTTTCTGCATGCGGATGACCATGTTTCCCAGAACCATTTGTTAAAAAGTCTGCCCTTTTTCCAGTTTACTTGTTTTGGCCCTTCATCAAAAATCAGGTGGCTATAGGTGTGTTGAGGTATTTCTGGGTCTTCTATTCTGTTCCAGATGTCTTCGGGCCTATTTTTATGACAGTACCAAGCTGTTTTTGCAACCACTGCTCTATAGTATAGCTTGAAGTCAGGAATTGTGATTCCACCTGCATTAGTTTTGCAGCTTAAGAGTGTTTTGGCTATATGTGGTCTTTTGTGGTTCCATATGAATTTTTGGATCATTTTTTGTATTTCTGTAAAGTCAGTCAGTGGAATTTTAATGGGTATTGCATTAAATCTATAGATTGCTTTTGGTAGGATAGCCATTTTACAATATTAGTTCTCCCTATCCAGGAGAAGGGGAGGTCTTTGCATTTTTCAGTGTCCTCTGCTATTTCTTTATTTAATGTTTTGAAATTTTCCTTGGAGAGATTTGAAGCGTCTTTGGTTAGATTGATTCCAAGGTATTTAATTTTCTGGTAGGCTATCATGAACGGTATTTTTCCTGAAATATCCTGCTCTTCTGTTTGGAATTGGTGTAAAGAAAAGCTATTGATTTTTGTGTGTTAATTTTGTAGCCTGCAACTTCGCTGAAGGAGTTAATTAGATCCAGAAGTTTTCTGGTTGAGGTTTTGGGGTCTTTCAGGTATAAGATCATATCATCTGCAAATAATGATAATTTGACCTCTTCCTTGCCAATCTGTATCCCTTTGATTTCTTTCTCTTGTCTGATTGCCCTGGCCAGGACTTCAATTACTATGTTGAATAGAATAGGAGAGAAAGGACATCCTTGTCTTGTTCCAGATCTAAGAGGAAATGGTTTCAGTTTTTCTCCATTTAATATAATGTTGGCTGTAGGTTTGTCATAAATGGCTTTTATGAAATTAAGGTATTTGTCTGTTATACCGATCTTCTCCAGTGTTTTTATCATGAAAAGGTGTTGCACTTTATCGAAGGCCTTTTCAGCATCAATTGAGATGATCATGTGGTTTTTGTTTGTCAGTTTCTTGATATGTTGGATTACATTACTTGATTTCCATATGTTAAACCAGCCTTGCATCTGTGGAATAAATCCCACTTGGTCGTGGTCAATAATCTTTTTCATATGCTGCTGGATTTTGTTTGCCAGAATTTTATTAAATATTTTTACATCTAGATTCATAAGGGAGATGGGTCTATAATTCTCTATCTTAGATGAATCTTTTCTGGTTTAGGTATCAGGGTGATGGTAGCTTCATAGAATGTATGTGGGAGTGTTCCCTCCTTTTCTATTCTTTGGAATAATTTGAGGAAGACAGGTATTATATCTTCTTTAAAAGTCTGGTAAAATTTTGCTGTGAATCCATCAGGACCTGGACTCTTCTTTGTTGGGAGGCTTTTAATTACCTTTTCTATTTCTGTATATGTAATGGGCTTGTTTAAGTCAGTTATGTCTTCTGGGGTTAGCTTTGGTAGGTCATACGTATTAATAAATTTGTCCATTTTTCTGCATTTTCCTATTTTTGGGAATATAGTCTTTCATAGTAATCCGTGACAGTTTTTTGTATTTTGTTGAAATCAGTGGTAATGGACGCATTGTCTTTCATAATCCGTACTATGTTGGATTTTTCCTTTTTCTTTTTGATGAAGTTAGCCAGAGGGGTGTCTATTTTATTAATATTTTGAAAGAACCAGCTCTTAGTCTTATTAATTTTTTGAATTATCTCTTTAGATTCTAATTGAGATATTTCTCCCTTTATTTTTGTAATTTCTCTCTGTATGTTCCATTTAGGGTTGGTTTTTTGTTGGATTTCTAGTGTTTTAAGCTGTGTCATTAGGTCATTTGTTTGGCTCTTCTTTATTTTATTGATGAAGGCACTTAATGCTATAAATTTCCCTCTTAAAACTGCCCTTGCTGTATCCCATATGTTTTGGTATGATGTGCTTTCATCATCATTTGATTGTAGGAATTTTTTAAATTCCAAGTTGATTTCATCAACAATCCATGGGTCATTCAGTAGTGAATTATTCAGTCTCCATGAGTTTGTAAAGTTTCTGGAATTATTCATGCTCTTGAGCTCCAATTTTATCACATTATGATCTGATAAGGAACATGAAATTATTTCTATTTTCTTGAATTTGTTGAGGGAGTTCTTATGGACTAGCATATGATCTATTTTAGAAAACGTACCATGTTGAGCTGAGAAGAATGTGTATTCCTCATTGTGTGGATGAAATATTCTGTATATATCTGTAAGATCCAGCTGGTTTAGGGTGGAGATTAGATTTGACATTTCTCTGTTGATTTTTTGTTTTGATGACCTGTCTCTTGACAAGAGTGGGGTATTGAAGTCCCCCATTATTATTGATTCTAGTCCAATAAAGTTCTTTATATTCCATAAGGTTTGTCTTATATAGCTAGGACCCCCTATGTTTGAGACATAAATACTAAGGAGTATTATTGATTCTTGATCGATTGTTCCTTGTATTAAAATGTAATGTCCTCCTTTGTCTCTTCAAATTAGTTTTGGAATGAAATTTAATCTATCTGAAATTAAAATTGCAACACCTGCTTTCTTTCGTTCCCCCCCTGCTAGGTATACATTTTTCCAGCCCTTACCTCTCAGTTTATTCCCGTCTTTGTGAGTTAGATGAGTTTCTTGAATACCACATATTGATGGTTTGTGTTTTTTTATCCAATTAGCCAGACTCTGTCTCTTAATTGGTGAGTTAAGACCATTTACATTAATAGAGATTATTGAGGAGCATTTATTGTTATATATCCAACCATTACCTGTTACTGATTTATGATTCATGTTTGTTTTGGTCCTTTCTTGGGTTGCACTCATCTCAGCTAACCAGTTCTTTGATTTCCTTTGTAGGGTTGTCTTAACTCTCCTGGATGTGGTAATTGATTTACAATCCTCTCCAGTGCTGGCTTGTTGGTTGCATATCGTTTAAAAGCTTCAATGTCATTAAATGTCTTATATTCCTCATCTATTGTCAAAGATAGTTTTGCTGGATATATTAATCTAGGCTGGAGATTGTTTTTTTTTTTTTTAATATTTGAATCACCTGTGCCCATTCCTTTCTAGCTTTCAATGTTGATATGGAGAAGTCTGCAGTAATTTTAATCATTTTGCTTTATAAGTAATGAGGGGTTTCTGTCTTGGATAGCGTCTCCGGTCTCTAACAACAGCATGTGAGCGATGACGTGTTTCAAGGATGATCTGTTTAAGTCAGCCTTCAAAGGAGTCCTGAAAGTCTCATTGGTGTATATATCCATTTCCTGTGCTATCTTTGGGAAGTTTTCCTTGAGGATATAATTTACTAGGTTATGAAGGCCTCCAGTGGATCTTTCTTCTCGTTCAGGAATGCCCTGAATTCTTATATTTCTTTTTTTCATTCTATCTGAGTTCTCTTGGAAATCTTTCTGTAAAACCTTTATCATTGACTCCATTTCTAATTGCTTGTGTTTCAGCTCATTTATGCCATCTTCTGCCTCGGAGATCCTCAGCTCAGATTCATCCAGTCTTGATGAGAAGGATTCTGTAGCTGTGTTCAATTCTAATAATTTGAATTGAGTATCAAGCAGAGTGGCTTGGTTTTTCCTTATCATTTCTAACTGGGATGACAGAACAGCTTCCAAGTTAGAAACTTTCCTTTCAAGTATCTCCAGTGTGCTTGTGGTATTTGTCTTTATTTCTCTTAGCATATTTATAACCATGATTCTGAACTCCGAATCAGAGATCTCTAAGAATTGCGAGTCCTTGGAGTTATTTGTTGGGGGGCTATGATCTGTGGAGCCTTCAGATCCATACTGCCCCTTTGTGTTTTTTGTAGGTTTACTTTGTTTGCCCATAATATGGTCTGGGAAATAAAATTTGTCTCTCCTGATTATGCAGAACTTCTTCCTCTGTTATTCCTTTGAGATTGTGTGGTGCTGAATCTCTGGTGCTTATTAGAGCTTATGAGCTGGGTATATTCTTGAATATTTGGTCTGTGTGGTTGACTCTTTAGTCCACCAGCCCAATTCCAAGGGGGGTATGGGTTAGGGAGGCGATAGATTTTGTTTCTCTTCTGTGGGGTGAGGAAGGGGGGATCTGGTGATAGAAGAGGGGGAAAGAGGAGGTAGAGGACAGAGGCTAATAGAAATTACTGTCAAAATTTAAATTAAGGTTAAGATTTAAGGGAAAAATGATTAAAACAAAGACACATGTATAGCTTAAGAAATAGAGAAGGAGAATAGAAAAAGGGAAGGGAGTAAAAGAAGAAAGGAAGAAAAATAGGAAGGAAAAAGAGAAAAAAGAAAAAAAGGAAACAAATCTCCCACATACATGCTCCCACATACATATAAAAACACTTGAAGTTGGGTGTGGTGGTGCACGCCTGCAATCCCAGCAGCTTGGGGGTCAGAGGCAGGAAGAACACAAGCCTGAGTTCTGTGCAACCCAATGAGACCCTGTCTCAAAAAGCAAAAAATATGGTCCTGGGGTGCAGTGCGCTGGCCTAGCACCTACAAAGCAAGCAGGCACAGGACCCTGGGTTCAAACCCCCATACAAAAAATAAATAAGTAAATAAAATAAAATAAAATTCCAGACCTCACACATACATGCTCCCACATACATAAAAAAACACTTGTAGTCAGGTGCAGTGGTACACACCTGGAATCCCAGTGGCTTGGGGGGTGGAGGCAGGAGGATCGCAAGCCTGAGATCTGCACAACCCAGCAAGACCCTCTTTCAAAAAGCAAAAAATATGGGCTGGGGGCACAGTGTGTCGGTCCAGCACCCACAAAGCAAGCAGGTGCAAGACCCTGGGTTCAACCCCCCGTCTAAACAAACAAAAAAGAAGCACTTGTATGTTCTTGCAGGTGGAATCTGAACTGTGGACACCCAGTTCCACCAGGTGAAGTCGATACTGCAGGATGCAGTTCTCCCTACAAAACTCAGGGTGGCAGTGTTTTCACACAATCTGCAGTAGCAGTCTGTCTTATTGGGTTGATATGGTGGATTGCCCCACAATGTCCTGGGTTTAAGTGGGACACCGAGTGCCCAAAGAGACTGTACCACGAAACATTCTGTGTCTATTGTATTGTTCGAGAGGCAGTGGAGCCTGTGGGTCTTCCCTGGAGTTCTCCCTGTCCCATGTAGATCGGGCGCCAATTCCCCAAATCAGAGATTTTCTCCCCAAAACCTACAGCATGGAGGGAATATGGCTACTATCATGGAATTTTTTTATTGCAGGGCTTTCTGCCCCCTTGGGACGACCATATCCTCTTGTGGGCGGGATGCTATCTGACCACCCCAGAGGGAATCTGTAGCAGGTCTGACCATGCGCTGTGATCACGCTGGAAACTGCTCTTCTTGTGGCTAATTGTGCCACTAGGCTCTGCCAAAAAGGAGCACTCTGTCTGCGTGGGGTTCAGTCACCTCCACAAACCCCAGATTTCTCCACAGTGCAGTGGGTTGACTTGGGCTCACTTCTGGTGTGTCTGGGATCCAGGTATATGTGTGCCCATATTTCTGTGGAGATCGCGTCTGTATACCTGTCCCGCCACAACAGGAGGGAGGGAGCCACATCTCAGCTCTAGATGTGTATCGTTGGCACCGGTTTCCCCGTTCCCTCTGCGGCTACGGATGGCGATTCCGTGTGCCACCTCAAACTGACTCACCCGGAATTTATAGTTTGTGTCCCGCAGGCAGGGTGAGAGTGTGCTGCCAAGGTTTCACTCCATGTTGGGTCCAGCCCCCATTGGTGCGTTGCACAAAGTCCCCCTGAGTCTCCAGGATTCTATCCGCTGTCTGTGTGATGGCAAAATGGCGGCAGTCCCGCTACTGTCCACTGTCTAGCTCCTCCGAAGCCAAATCCTTGATTTCAGTGTACGCCTAGTTTCATCCTCTATCTCCCAAACTAAATTATCACTGTTTCTATCTATTCAATGTGAGTTTCAAATCCCTAATCGAGGCTTCCCATTACTCCAGGACAGAAGGCGTGTGTTATCTGTCTGCCATCTTGACTCCACCCCCTTGCTTAACTTCTGAGATCTGACGGGATTGGATGCCACAGGGCTATGGTGGCAGGATATATATATATATATATATATATATATATATATATATATATTCAATAAAAATACATAGAACTAAATGAAAGTGAAACTATAGCACACCAAAATACATGGATGCAGCTAAAGCAGTACTGAAAGTGAAACAACACTAAAATGCTCACATCAGAAATGGAGAAAGGTCTGATTTCTCAGAATGGTTTCCCATGAAAACCAAAAACAAAGATGAAACAGATAACTTCTGTATTACAACAATTAACAAAACTCTAAATCTTCAAGCCTAGAAAGCTACATTGGAAAGTTCTAAACTTTTTTTAAAATTTAATTTATATTTTCCTTGCAGTACTGTGGGGTTGGACACAGGGCCTTGCACATCCTGGGCAAGTGCTCTACTACTGAGCTGTACATCAACCCTTTTTTTAGTTTTATTTTGAGACAAGGTCTTGCTAAACAGGGAAGGCTGCCTCTGGCCTCAAACTCCCAATCCTCCTGCCTCAGCCACACAAGTTGCTGCTTCTGTTATTGTTTGATTTACTCTCTTGTATTTCCCATGATCACTTTTGCTTTGGCCAGTGAATTATTGTGTTACTGGGATCACAGTCCTGTGCTACAGTACCTGGCTGCTTCTAAATATTTAACAAAGAAATAATACCAATTTTACACAATTTTTTCCCAAAAAAGTACAAGAGAAAACACTTCTCAATCCAATTTTGTGCAAGACAGTATAATCTCATAAAAATAGATAAAGCTAGTGTGAAAAAGGAAAACCACAGGTTAATATCTCTCACAAACTTACAGAAATCCCTCAACTAATTATTAATGAAACAATTACAACATTGCAAGGTGGGATTTATTCTAGGTATGTAATGTAATTTATTATACCAACAGACTAAAAAATAAAACTCATGTGATCATTTCAATTATTCAGGAAAAGCATTTGATAAATCCAACACCCATTCTTGATTGATGACAATAATAATAATAATAAACTCTAAGAATGTTAGAAATACAGACTGATGACTTCAACATGATAAAGAACATCTATGAAAACACAGCTAAGAGCTGGGCATGATGGAGCATGCCGATAATCCTAGCGGCTTGGGAGGTGGAGGCAGGAGGATTGTGAGTTTGAGACCAGAGGCAGTCTGAGTAACTTAGGGAGACCCTATCTCAAAAAGTTAAAAAAAAAATGGGCTGGGGATGCAGGTCTGTCGTCCAGCACTTGCAAAGCATGCAAATACAAGGCCCTGGGTTCAACCCATAGCACCACCACCACCACCAACAACAAGCCCAGCTAAGATCATACTTAAAGGTAAAAGAATGGATTCAGTCCCCTTAACATCAGAAATGAGGTAAAGATGTCCACTCTCACCACTGTTACTCAACATGATATTAGAAGTTTAACCACTTCAATTGTTGTTGTTGTAAGGTGCCGTCGAGTCGGTGTCCGACTCATAGTGACCCTCTGCAAGCGCCTACAAGGAAGGCCAGTTAATATGACTATTATACAAATTTATGCACCCACCACTAAGGCCACAAATGAAGAAAGGGAAGACTTCTATCAGCTTCTGCAATCTGAAATAGATCAAACATGCAGTCAAGACGTACTGATAATCACTGGTGACTGGAATGCAAAGGTTGGAAACAAAGAAGAAGGCTCAGTAGTTGGAAAATATGGTCTTGGTGACAGAAACGAAGCTGGAGATTGCATGATAGAATTTTGTCAGACCAATGACCTTTTCATTACAAATACATTTTTTCAACATCATAAACAGAAACTATACACATAGACTTCACCAGATGGAACATACGGAATCAAATTGACTACATATGTGGAAAGAGATGATGGAAAAGCTCTGTACAAAATGTCAACAAGACCAGGTGCTGATTGTGGATCAGACCATCAACTTCTCATATGCAAGTTCAAACTGAAGCTGAAGAAAATTAGAACAGGTATACGAGAGCCACGGTATGACCTTGAGTATATCCCACCTGAGTTCAGAGACCACCTCAAAAATAGGTTTAATGCATTAGACACAAATGATAGGAGACCTGAAGAGTTGTGGCATGACATAAAAGATATCATTCAAGAAGGAAGCAAAAAGTTCTTTAAAAGACAAGAAAAAAAGAAAAGACCAAATTACATGTCAAAAGAGACAGTAGAACTTGTCCTTGAATGTCGAGCAGCTAAAGTAAAAGGAAGACATGATGAAGTTAAGGAACTAAAGAGAAGATTTCAGAAGGCAGCTCGAGAAGACAAAACAAATATTATAATGACATGTGCAAGGAGCTGGAGGCAGAAAACCAAAAGGGAAGAACACACTCTGTGTTTCTCAAGCTTAAGGAAGTGAAGAAAAAATTCAAGCCTCAAGTGGCAGTAGTGAAAGATTCTACAGGGAAAATATTAAATGATGCAGAAGATCAAACCGATCAAAAGAAGATGGGAAGAATACACAGAGTCATTATACAACAAAGAATTGGCAGATGACCAACCATTCCAAGAGGTTGCATATGAAGAGGAACCAATGGTGTTGAAGGACAAAGTGGAAGCTGCCTTGAAAGAACTGGCAAAACACAAGGCTCCAGGAATTGATGGGATACCGATAGAGATGTTTCAACAAACGCATGCAGCACTGGAGGTGTTAACATGTTTGTGCCGACAGGTTTGGAAAACAGTTACTTGGCCAACTGACTGGAAAAGATCCATATTTGTGCCTATTCCCAAAAAAGGAGATCCAACTGAAAGTGCAAACTATCGGACAATATCATTAATATCGCACACAAGCAAAATTCTACTAAAGATCATTCAGAAGCGACTGCAGCAGTATATAGGTAGGGAATTACCAGAAAATCAAGCGGGATTCAGAAGAGGGCAGGGAACCAGGGACATCATTGCTGATGTCAGGTGGATATTAGCTGAAAGCAGAGAATATCAGGAAGATGTCTATCTATGTTTTATTGACTATGCAAAGGCATTTGATTGTGTGGATCATAACAAATTATGGATAAGACTTCGGAAAATGGGAATACCAGAACACCTAATTGTGCTCATGAGAAATCTGTACATGAACCAGGAGGCAGTTGTTCGAATAGAACAAGGAAACACTGAGTGGTTTAAAGTTGAGAAAGGTGTGCATCAGGACTGTATACTTTCACCCTATCTCTTCAATTTATACGCTGAGCAAATAATCCGAGAAGCTGGACTTTATGAGGAAGAACGTGGCATCAAGATTGGAGGAGGACTCATTAACCACCTGCGTTATGCAGATGACACAACTCTGCTTGCTGAAAGTGAAGAGGATTTACAACATTTACTGATGAAGATCAAAGATCATAGCCTTCAATATGGGTTACGACTAAACATCAACAAAACAAAAATCCTTACAACTGGGTCAGCACGCAACTTCACAATAAATGGAGAAAAGATTGAGGTTGTCCAAGATTTTGCTTTGCTTGGCTCTATAATCAACACCCGTGGAAACAGCAGTCAAGAAATCAAAAGACGTATTGCTCTAGGAAAAGCTGTGGCAAAAGATCTCTTTAGAGTATTGAAAAGCAACGATGTCACATTGAAGACGGAGGTGCATCTGACTCACGCCATGGTATTTTCAGTCGCATCATATGGTTGTGAAAGCTGGACATTTACCAAGGGAGACAGAAAAAGAATTGATGCTTTTGAATTGTGGTGCTGGAGACGTCTATTGAATATACCATGGACTGCCAAAAGAACCAACAGATCTGCCCTAGAAGAAGTGCAACCAGAGTGCTCCTTGGAAGCAAGAATGGCCAGACTGCGTCTTACATATTTCGGACATGTAGTCAGGAGAGATCAATCCCTGGAGAAGGACATCATGTTTGGGAGAGTGGCAGGTCAATGCAAAAGAGGAAAACCCTCCACCAGATGGATTGACACAGTGTCTGCAACAATGGGCTTAAACATAATTAAGATTGTTTGCCTGGCACAGAATCGGCAAGTGTTTTGATCTGCTATACATAGGGTCACTATGGGTCAGATTCAACTCAATGGCACCTAACAACAACAACCACATGATTATCTACACAGAAATATTAGATGCTCTACAAAGAACTTCCTGAGACAGCAGGAAGAATAGCCCAGTCCTTCAGCAGGCAGAGCCAACTTTAGACTTGGGCTCAGGAGATACCTTGCTCCAGTGCCTAGTATTCAGACAGACCCAGGAGGTCTCTAGGACAAAGAAGGAGCAGGTTAGGTGGAGACCTACTCTGCATACCTCATGCAAGCCCCCCCCAAACTATACAACCCTCCACAGAATCCTCAGAGACCCCAGCCCTCCGGCCTGCACTGGATCCCTGAAGATGAAGGGGCTCTCATCCTCTCAGCCCAGCCTGCTTGTGCACAGCTGCCACCACCAGCCACTTGATCCCCAGCCAGCCTTCTCCTTTTCCGGTGTGGGGATGCAGGTAAAGAAATGTCCCACAACTTCTTCACTCAACTCTATATGTACTTTTCCCCTTAATCAAAGTCTGGCGGTCACCTGACACCCCTTGGCATGCGCTGTCTGCCCCTTTTCCTCAGCCTCCTGCTCCCTGTTCCATGCTCTTCCCCACGAATAGGACCCTGCTGCCTTTGAGGCTCATGTAGTTTGTGTTGTCTCAACACTGTCACACCTCACACTAACCAGGACATTGGCCTTGGTTCTCCTCAGCACCACTCCAAGTCTTGCCAAATCCCTGAGAAGCCCCCTGTCTATGAGGACACCTGCCAGCACAGCAGCAGCCCATTCTTGAATCCAAGCTCAGTACCTCCCACCAACTTCCTTCCATGCCCCCAAATCTGCCCTATCCCTGAGCCAGAACTCCAGAAGTGCTCAGGCTCCCTGGGCTTTTTCCTTACTTACTCTCCCTCTTCCTTCAACTTCTTCCCTGAGCTTATTGTGGGTATCTATTCCTAACACTTGGTGTGGAGCATGTTGTTGTTGTTGTTGTTAGGTGCTGTCAAGTGGGTATCTGAGTCCTAGTGACCCTAACACTATTACCAGTACTTCTCTGCTGTTCATAGAGTTTTCAATGGTGGATTGATTTTTGGGAATGGGTTGCCAGGTCCATCTCCCAAGCCTACAGCACATGTTGTTCCCAGGTGATCTCTCATCCAAGTACTAACCAGGCCTGACCCTGCTTAGCTTCTGAGATCTGATGGGATCGGATGCCACAGGGCTATGGCTGCAGGCAGGTGTGGAACATAGAGCTTGATAATTTTCATCCTATCTCATTCCCTATCAGAGCACTTAAGGACATAAATTTCCCACTAGTGCCATTTTACCTGCATCCCACAAGGTCAATATTGCTGCTTCTGTTATTGTTTGATTTACTCTCTTGTATTTCCCATGATCACTTTTGCTTTGGCCAGTGAATTATTGTGTTCTCCAGATGTATCTGGGTTTGGGACCCATCTTTTTTTCTTTTTTGCAGTACTGGGGGTTGAACCCAGGGCCTTGCGTCTGCATGCTTTGCAAGTGCTGGACCACTGAGCTATGCCCCCAGCCCATTTTTTTTTTTTAACTTTTTGAGACAGAGTCTTGCTAAGTTACACAGACTACTTCTGGTCTCGAACTTGCAATCCTCCAGCCTCTGCCTCCCGAGCTGCTGGGATTACAGGCATGAGCCACTGCACCCGGCTCTGGGACCCGACTTTTTATGGTTGACTTCTGACATTACTGCATTGTGCTTAGAGAACATGGTATTGTTGAGGTTTCCTTTGTAGCCAAGAACATAGTCAATATTATAAATGCTACAAAAAATTATACTGCCTTACATGTTAGGTGCAGTATTCTATATTTTCCCAATAGATCAAACTCCAAAACTGTGTATTTCAAATCTTACTGTCACGACTTTTGTTGTGCTTGCTGGGTGGCTTTCTGAGGGAGGTGTGTTGAAACCTCCTACTTCCCTGTGATTCATCAATGTCCCTGAGGGTTGCCTGACACTCTGAGACGACACTCTTGCCCAGCCTGTGATGGCTTCCTGGACATTATGCTGCATCCAAGTTATCACCACAGTGCCCCACCCTGGTGCCTGACATAACGGCTCCTTTCCACATCTCCTTGCTTTTTCACAACTGAGTTGGAGGATCAGCTTCATGGACAGGTGAGGTTAATCTCTTTACACTTTACTCTCCCAGTGACACTTATGACACCACCCGCAAGCTTGTTTGTCTCACCTGTGCTTCTAACCAACCTGTTGTAAATCAGCGTTCCTACAACCATGCCTCAAATTCCATTAATTTGTTAGAACAGCTCACAGAACTCAAGAACACAATTATGCTTACTGGTATATTATAGAGAATGTTTACACAGCCATAGAAAAATAGCCAGATAGGAGCCATGCATAGGTTGGGATTGTTGGGAGGGGTGTGAGTTCCTGGGCCTGCTCACAGGCACCATCCTGCGGGAACCTCCTGCATTTGCCTATCCAGAAGCTCCCAGAATCCTGTCCTTTGAGGGTTTTGTGGAGGCTGCATTGCATAGGTGTGGCTGATTTTGTATATATATATATCTCACTGGCACTGGGCTCTCCCTGATCTTCAGGGGTCTAGTCACTGTCTGGCCCCCTGGTAGCCAACACATCTTGAGGCTCTCCTTGAGCCCAGGACTCCATCATGTCCTCAGCACACGGAGACATCATCCGGGAGATTCTAAGGGCTTAGGAGCCTTGTGCCAGGAAATGGGACGAAGACCAGATCCACATGCATCTCATAATAAATCACAATAGCACTGCCCTCCTTCCAATATCTTTTCCATAAGCCCCCCCCTCCTTTCTCAGGACTCCTAGGAAGGGAGAGGGTTGTCTTTCCCACCTCTTGGTCCCCTAGTTCTCACATGTACCCCCCACCCCCCGCAAAGTCCTCTGAGGACTTTGAGGACTTTCTTGCTTGTTTGCAATTCCTGCTCTGGCTTCTCCTGTGGCACAGGTGGTTCCCTGTGGGTCTTTCTGTCACAGGGATCTGGCCTATTTAGCCCAGTGAGCTCCTGTTTTGTCCCTTAGGGCCACTGGCCACTTAAGCTGTGCAAGTCTCCTGGGGAACAGGGGCGGATATCTGCCTGGGGCTTTTGTCTTCCAGTTGGGGCTGGAGGGAGTCACTCTGGACCTTGGCAGCTCTGCGTCCATGGCCACCAAACTGATGGCACCTCTTGCTGTCCAGGCCCGACCTACTGGCCACACCTAGGCTGATGGCCAGGCTGCAGGCAGCTGTGTCAGCCCTCAAGGTCCCTTTGGGTTCTGCACTGTGCCTGAGCTTCCAGTTCTGAGGACCCTGTGGCCAGAGAGGGAAAGATCACAGGCCAGCTTGGGCCAGGTGACCAGGAGGGAGGTAATTCTGCTAAAACTCTCCTCACATTACTCATGGAAAGACAAGGCCTCCCCCTTGCTGGCCTCAACCCCTCAGCAGCCTGTGCCCCACCTGTGTCCCCACACCTTCACCCCACACCTGCACAAACTTGGGGAGAGTCCTGAGGTTGGGTGCTGCGTGGCCACTGCCAAGGGGCTCGCTGGGCTTTGGGCTTCCTCGCCTCACCCTCCTTCCCAGGGCACCTTGCAAGGACCCACCTCAAGACCTTGAGTGACAGAGGCCAAACCCAAAGGACTCCTTCCTTCCATTGTCCCCTCCGCAGCCCTGAGGGTCACCTGTGTCCCTGCAGTGACTGTGCCTCACCCCCCTCCAGGGCCCCTCCCCAGGCATCCTTCAGCCTTTCCAGTGCTGGGAACTCCAGATGACTCTCAGCCCTGGACAACCAGCTCAAAGGGGCTGCAGCCATGGTGCTGGCCTCTCAGTCCTAGCCCTGGGCTAGACTCAACTCCAGCACAGAGTGGGCAGCCCCCTGGCAGGCAAAGTCCACACCTGCCACCCCTGTGGTCTGTGGCTCAGACTCCCTCCCCTCCATGCCTGCCACACTCAGGTCCTCCTTCTTCTCAGGGTCCTCCCTTCTTCCTCTTCTCAGTGTCCTCTCTGCCTCCTCTGTCCCAAGGGTCTTCCTGACCATGACCTGCCCTGGATGCATGCTGGATAGCTCTCTCTGTGGCCTCACACCCTCAGGTTTAAGTTTTTATGTGGGTTTATCACAGCAGAGTCTACCTGCCTCCTTGGCCTCCCTCTTCCTCTGTACATTGTCTCAACAGAGGGGACCAACTACCCATCTGAGCCAGGATGGAACATTTGACCAGTCATGGGATTTTGATGCTAAAACCAAGTAGCCCCAAAAGGGGGAGCACCTCAGGAATGGGACTCCACATCCAGGGTGCACTCAGGGAGCCCCACACCCTGCCTTTGCTTACCCAGTGTAGCTCCTGCAGAGAAGGGCCACGGGCTGCACCTGCAGCTCCCAGCCAGTGGGTGCTAAGGTCCGGTGGGTCTCTAGGCACAGCCTGTCCAATAGGTGTGAAAGATGGGCTTGGTCCCCCTACTCTTAGCCCATGGTCTCCTCAGGAAGGGAAACCATGAAGAGGGAGCTTGTGACGCTTATAAGACACTCTTCTACCTTCATCCCAAGGGAGGGGTGAGGAAGGAGAAAGGTGGGACACCTAAGATTAACCCTAAATCCCTGTGTGGTGTGGGGCCAGGTCCCCACAGGACCCACACACCAAGGACAGTGGGTCACCTGCCTCTCCAGGGATCCCCACGCATTGGGAGACACAGATCCAGGAGAGGCAGCCAGGGCTTCCAGCAGGAGTTTGGGAGAGCTGTCCCCTCTCTGCAGAGACAGCAGAGGTGGCCCACTTACAGGCACCTGTCCTTTCTCTCTCTGAGGACTGTTCTGCACATAGCCTGTGGACATTATTGGCATCTCACCACTCCAGACCCCACAGCCAAGAGCCACCAGCCTCATGCGCATGATGACATTTCTGGTCATCCTGAGCACACTGCCCTCCATCCTTGCCAGTAGCCCACTTGACCCTGGCCCCGGTTGCCAAGGAGCAAGTACAGCCACAGTCACCACCTGAGCAGTGACGGGGCACAGAGGGGAAGGGAGGCGCAGGAGCAGCCTGTGAACCTCCATGGGATGGCCATGAAGGGGGAGCCCATGAGACGTCTACCAGGGCAACTGCAGGAGATGCTTGGCCTCCTATTGGCTGAGGCCATATGTGGCCCTGGGTGAGGCTGACACTCCTGACCACTGAGTGCCAGCCAGGCCTCAGGTGACACTGTGTGTCCAGGTGAAAAGGCAGGCAGACAGGCCTGGCTTGGGGCCCAGGGGCTGACTCCCTGTGGAGGGAAGGAAAGCCCCCCAGGAAGTCAGAGGGCGGGACTGCGGGGGACCCTGCCCTCACCCCCTCGAAGGCCCTGCCTTGGTGGTCCTGAGTGGGGGGGTGTTGAACCTACAGCCTCAGTATACTTCACAAGTGCTCTGCTCTTGAGCTGCATCCCCAGCACCCTTTTTCTCCACTAATCTTGTTTTATAAGTAATTTTTAGTGTACAACTTAATGGGTCTCATTATGACCTTTCCATACATGCATTCCAGTGTACATTGCTCACATTCACCTCCCCGTTACTCTCTCATGACCCCCTCCATCCCCGCCCTCCCCACCAATGGTTCCTCTCACCTTGCATGTCTTTTTTGTGAGTATGTCTACCTGTACATGTACATCCTAATTTTTCCTTAAGGGCAACATATGTGATATCTCCTTTCCTTTCTCTCATTATCCTTTCTTCTTCCTCCCACCCCATTTTCTTTAGTCCATTATCTTAAGACAAGTTCTCACTATGTGACACAGGCTGCCTCTGGCCTCAAACTTGTGATCCTCCCACCTCTGCCTCCCGAGTCACTGGGATTAGAGATGTGCTCCACTGTGCCCAGTTTCAACAAAGCTTGTCTGTTTTGTTTTCTTTGCTTTCTGGGCTCGATTGACAGCCTTCCTATCTGTAGTAGTCAGGGCTGTCCTGAGGAGCAGAACCAAGAGCAGAAAAACATATATTTAAAGTGGGTATTAACAGGGTGTGGCAGTGCGTTTCTAATCTTGCATTCCTGGCACTGGGGACGCTAAGGCAGGAGGATTGGTGCAAGCCTAAGGCCAGCCTGGTCTACATGGTGAGTGAGTTCCAGATGCCAACCTGGGCTGTACAGCAAGACCCTGTCTCAGAAAACCTTAATAAATAAATAAGTGTTAAAAATTAAAATAAATAAAAACCAAAACAAAATGGGTGTTATGGGAATTGCTCATGTGGTTCTGGAGGCTGAGAGTCCCACAGTCCACTGTCTTCAAACTGGAGGCCCAGGAAAGCAGGTAGCACCTGTCTGGCTAAGCCCAGGGGCCAGGACCCAGTGGAGCTAATGTCATAAATCCCAGGCTCAGGGCAGCAGAGGAGCCAGGCCCCGCCCAAACAGGTGGGAGGGAGGAACACCCTTCCTCCACCTTTATGCTATGTGGAGGCCCTCCTGAGGGCTTGCCCAGGGGGAAGGGGTGGCAGAAACACCCCATACCTGCCTAGAGCAGTAGCTGCCCTGGGCCCTCCACAGCCCTTTACTGATCGGTAGCTCAGTTGCCCACACACCCTGCTTCAGGCCTCGCCTCCCCCTGCCAGCTGGCTATGGACACAGGCTGCCCAATACTGGGCACATCAAGGACCAAAAGGACACTCACTTATTGATCAAAACACCGGGTACAGCACCACACACTCCTGGCTCATGGGGCCCTGAGAGAACAGGCTGAGAAGGGCATGCTGGAGAGCAGGCTAGTGGAGAGCTGGAACTGGTGCACTGACTCAGGGGAAGGGCGCCCAAAGCACTCTGCACCTTCCCCAATGTCCAACAACATGAATGAGGATGGCACCCTGCCAAGCACAGCCAAGCATTGCCAATGCCTGAGATAGCAGCTCTGGGGCCTCTGACATGCCTGCAGGGATTCTGCAGTGAGGGGCTTATATTTATTTACACCCTTATTTATCTGGATAAACACACACACACACACACACACACACACACACACACACACACACACACACACACACAGGTCAGGCCGGACTGCTCCCCAAAATGGTGTGCACAGAGCCTAAGCAGGCAGGCAGGTGGCCACCTATTCCTCGCCCATTTGAAGAGCAGATTTGATGGGAAGCTGAGGAAGATGCAGTGCGAGGCCTCAATGATTTCTTAAGGACACGTTTCTAAATGATTTAATCCCTTCCTGAGGCACTGCCCAGGAATTGATGACCTTTGCTTTTCCTCTCTCCCTCTGATGAGAAATGGCTCTTCTGACAGCCCAGTAAATTCTCCCATTGCGTCTGCTGAGACTTTTTTTTAAAAGATGATGAAGAGAAAGTGCTTTGCTGCAGTGCCCTCGCCCCGCTCCGCCCTGGCTGCAGTGGAAGGAAGGTCGAGCCTGTGAGTGGAGTCCCGTTAAATTACAACAAATGCAGGCGACTTCCAGATGGTGACTCATGCACTAAGGAGGCCAGAGACAAGGAGACGGCCAGCTGGCCGCCTTCCCGAGCTGCACCCAGCCCCCCACCCAAAGCAGCCCACAGCTCCCATACAACAGGGGCATTCCAGAGGGCAGGTGGGCTCCAACTGCCCAAAGACAGCAACAGTCACCTACTGTGCGCCCTGTAGACCAGGCACATAACAAGGCTGCGCCTGTCAGACACCTCCACACATGTCCTCCAGGTCACGCCACCAGGATGGGCCACAGCTGCCCTCCAGGGAAGGCTGGTGCAAGAGGCATCAGGACAGGGTGGGTGCAGGGTCAGTGAGACTAGGCAGAGAAGGGGCTGCGCAGGGTCTGAAGAACTCCGAGGTGGGGACAAGCCTCCTCAGTGCCTCTCACCTATGAACACAGCTTGGCCACCCTGCCTCTGCAGGTGGGCATGGCCCCCCTTGCTCTTCCAACCCAGGCCGGTGCCTTCCCAGGCTGACATCAACCAGGAAATACGGACCCTCCTGGGCACCGGCCAACACCATGCCCTAATTTCTCCCCTGGTGCTGGACAAACCCCTAGCTCTGGTCCTTTCTTTGGGAAAGCAGCCATGTGTGGGAACACCACACAGTGCAGTGTCCGGATACTGGCCACTAACACCTGGGTCCTGCCCCAAAGACCACTCCCAGGCAGCTCTGGGGGTAGCCACCAGATCCAGGGTGGGGGAAGGGGTACCTGTGACACCATGGCAGGTGTGCACTCCTTGGCACCTCTCCCTGGCTGTGCCCTCCAAAGAGCAGAGTTCCCTCTTTTCTCTCCCAGCCCCATGACCTACATCCCCGGAAGAAAGCCCTGTCATGTCCAATCATTGTTTACTCACTTTTCATGCCCAAACCTCCAGAAACCATGTCCAGCATTTTGCAATCATGAGGGAAATATACAAGAATTGAACAACTGGCCCATGCAATGAATAAGGGAGAAAAAGAAAAAAAGAAGAAAGAAAGAGAAAGGAAGGAAGGTAAGAAGGAAGGAAAAGAAAAGAAGGAAAGAATGAGAGAGATCAAGAGTTGTACCAGTGAACCAGTCAAAAGAAAGCATGTCTGGAGTTGATTCCAAAACTTGGCACTGAGCTTCCTGGAAGCCAAAGCAAAAAAGGAAAATCAAAGACAGGAAGCCATAATCATTTGCTGGGAAAGGCCAATGTCTTCCTAACCCTACTCTAGAAGGTATACTATGTTAGTTGGCACATCAATCACCCTGAAAGCATCCCAGGGCCTTCAGTGGTTCACTGACTAATATGGGACCATTATTTATGTGACCTAATATTACCCCAGCCTGCAGCCTGCACTGTGGCATCCAATTTCATCAGATCTCAGAAGCTAAGCAGGGTTGGACCTGGTTAGTACTTGGATGGGAGACCACCTGGGAACACCAGGTGCTGTAGGCTTGGGAGAAGGACCTGGCAACCCACTCCCAAAAAACAATCAGCCATTGGAAACCCTATGAATAGCAGAGAAGCATGACAATAGTATTTCATCCATTGTACATAGGGTCACTATGAGTCGGACACTGACTCGAGGGCACCTAACAACAATATCACCCCAACCTCATCAAAATGCCATGTTAGGTTCTGGTTCTCTGACATATTTCTGTGGAGAAACTTGTCATGTGATCATGGTAGGTCATTTAATGAAGGAATCCAAGCTTGAGTGCTGTCAGAAGTGGATGGCAGTCACAGCCACGGCTTCTGGTGCCTGGCCTAGCCTTGGCTTCCATCTCATGATTTTAGGGCACCTACATGAGGAAGGAGTGAGTGAGGAGGGGTGGCAAGCAGCACCCTCCATCCCTGGCCAGGAGGGGTATAGATGCCTGCACCTTGCCCAAAGGTCTTAGTCCTTGCTGCTGTGTGACCTGAAGGCATGGGAGGAATAAGGCAGGTGCAGAAAGGAGGGCCACCAGCTGTGCGAGCTCCCACTGCCACTGCAGCTGGTAGCATGGGGGGGGGGGGATCTGGCTCTAAGTGGGCTGATTCTGTCCTCCACCTAGGCCCCTTTCCTCTAGCAGCACTCTCCCCTGGATGAGGTAGGGGGTACTATCATCTGTGTCACCTGGGCCAGGTCATGGGGTCAGGTCACTGAGCCCCCTGGAGCCCCATTGTCTGCAGTCACTTAGGACAGCCTAAGTGCTAAGACTGTTCTGGAGCCCAGTGTGGGGCAGGTGTCCCAGCAAGCAGCACACAGAACACCACCAAGTGTGGGTGGCGTTTCTTTTCTAATTGCCTGGGTCACAGCTTAAGACCCAGAGAGCAACACCCCCACCTCTCCTCTCAGGCCTGGAGTCTCCAGAGAGTTCCACAGAGAATCCCTCCAGGTTATGAGTGGAGCTGGGAAAGTCAGTGGAGACCAGTGACAGTGGCTGTCTTCACGACCGTTCTGGCCATTCTCTCCGGGTTTTGGAAGCCCTAGGTACAGCGTCCATTTGAGCAGCAGCCTCGCGGCAGCCTGGCAGCACAATGAGACTGTGGGACTATGGGGTGGGGTTCTGTTGAAGCCAGTGAGATGGTTTCTGGGTCCTTAACCCAGAACCCAGGCTCCAAGAAGCCCTGCCAGGATGGGGGACTTTGGGGACATCTCCCTTTCTCCGCTTTGCTCACAGGAACCCACAGGAGATGTTGGGAGGGTGAAGGCAGTGAGCACGCTGGGCCAAGGCAGGTCAGGGGGAGCCCCACAAGGAGGGGCATCTGCCCTACAGCTGTGGGGCGCTCCCTGTGGTACCCCAGAGTCTCTTCTGCTCCCCGCCTCCATCACTCTTGCCCCTGCCCTGCTGGGAAAACCTAGACCTGGGTCCTGATGGCTTCCTGCTCTGTCCCCTTGCCCAGCCTTGACTGTCCATCACTTCTCTGTCTGAGGCTCTGTGCTGGGTTTTCTACCACTGGGAAGCTGAGTGTCCTGCAGGCTGGCCAGAGCTCGCGGCTGGTGGGGGCAGCACTCCAGCATTCCATCTGTCCCCTGCAGTGCTGCCTGCCAGGTCCACTGCTCCCACCTGCCCTGGACTGTCCTGGGGAGACCATTCCGAGAATGAACACGACGCCCAGGCTCTGATTACAGCGTATTTCCTTAATGGAGAGAATTCCTGGACTCTCCCCAAATTTCTTCTATTAAAATTTTCAGTTAAGGGCTTAACCTTGATGGGAACCGGTAGCTTTCTGGGGTACTCTCCAAAGCGTCGATTCCTCGTTGTTGAGTACTTCTTCTAAACCGGTGAAACACAGGGATTCTGAATAAAATCAGAGCCCAGGACGGACGGAGAGGGGACACGCAAGCCGCTGTGCCCCCCGCGCAGCCGGCCGCTCTTCGAAGGGTCCCCCGCTCTTTCCTGCCCCAAGAAAAGCTGTGAGCAGCCAGCAGCGCAGACGCCCCGGGAGCGGCCCCGCTGCCAGCAAAGCAGCTGAAGCCCTGGGAAAACTTCCTGATTGCATTAACGAGGTCACACCACCAGGACATAATCAAATTTCCCTGGAGGACCGGCTTCCTGAAGGGCTGCTGCTTACACGTGGCAGAATTAGGGCAACCAGGGCCAGGCGCCATGGAAGGAAGCAAGTCCCGCAGCTGGGCACAGGGCTGGACGAGGAGCCCTGGCGTCCGTTGGGCTGGAGGGCGGCCCCCAGCCGGCAGGCGGCACTGTGAGAGCGGCCCACGCCCAGCCTCCCCATCGCTCCCCTCCCCCCTCCCCTCCCCACCCGGCACGGAGGACACGTGCAGACACTTGGAGCGGCCATGGCACAGGCCCCTGGTTTTATAGGGCAGGAGGTTGGCTTGTAAAGCCACAGGGCTGCAGAGATGGCAGGATGTGAGTTGGACTCTTGCGTGGGCTCCTGCCCAGAACTGTGGCAGGGCCGGCCCCCTGCTCAGGTAAGGAGCTCGGCTTCCAGCTCCCCTGTCCTAGTGCAGGCCAATCTGCACCTCAGCCCACCAGGAAGGTTTGAGGACCACAGAAACCTCCGGCAGAAGCTGCAAAATACGGGGGTGGGGATGGGGGCACAGATGAGTTTAGGAGTCTCCAGGGTGGGTGCTCTGCCTTTGCTAAGGGGCCTTGGGCACCTATTTGGCCTCTCCATGGCTTGGTTTCCTTATCTGTGAAACAATAGCACTGTTTTGAGGTTCAAAATAAGACAAAGTATGTAAAGTACTAAATAGAGCCTGGAGCATGAAAACACCAGTAGATGACTTCAGGGGTGGCTGGCTTTGTTCTTAAAAGCGGAAACAGGAGCACTCACTCAGTCCTCCATGCCCAGTGAGGGAGCCTCCAAGTCATGCCTTCACTTGTAGTCCTAACACCATAGGGACACAACTCCTACAAAAGACAAAGGGATACACCCAAGGCCAACCTCCCACAAAGGATGCTTCCTGTTTTCTTCTTAGAGACCCTATATACAACAGAAGGAAACACTCCTAGACACGGTGACATGCCCGGCACTATTTCAGAACTTCTCTGCTATTCATAGGATTTTTAATGGCTGATTGCTTTGGGAATGGGCTGCCAGGTCTTTCTCCCATGTTTATGGTGCTGGAGACCAAACCCAGGGCTTCAGAGAGCACAGAGCAGCACTCTACCAACTGAGCTAAGCCCCAGGTACATTTTCTTCTCTAAGAACTCTCTGTAAAAGTTCCCTGGAAAGATAAATCTATATTCTCGTGAAATGACAGTGGAGAGAAAATGCATGGTATATGAGAATTTCCCGCCAGGTTTGTTAAAGGAGTGTACAAAAACAAAGATGAAGACACCCAGAGATGCAAAGCATCCTGGTCACCCTCTGATGCTCCTGAGGGAGTTGCTGTGGCCCCCAACGCTGGCAGAAGGCAGGCTGCCCTGCCTGGTCACATAGTTCCCCTCACGTAGGCCTGCACTGAAGCACTGTGCTCCATCTCCACTCATGCAGTGTTCTCCACTTGGTGACCTCCAGCCAGAGGCTCTAGGAGCCCTTCATTGGCCTGCAGTGTCTCACCCTCTTGGAGACCTGGGCTTTTCTCCTTTCATCAAAGCATTGTGGTGGTGCCTCCCCTCACCCCCAGCACTGACCAGGATTCAGTTGCTGTGTCACCCAGCTTTCCTCTTGCCCGGCTCAGGGGCCTGGACATGTGAGGCCACAGTCCACAGGAGCTCTAGGCGCCAGGGAAGGAGGCCCCCCACCTTGGGCTATCAGCCTGTTCCACTTGGGTCCTCAGAGGCCCCAGGTCAGCACCATTCACCTCCTATGTCCACTTCCTTGCTTCTGCTTCCTGAGATCTCCCCAAATTAATGACCTCCCTCCCTCCTTTCTCTCTCTCTTTCTCTCTCTCTCTCTCACCCTCTCCCTCTCCCTCTCCCTTTCCCTCTCTCTCTTGTGTGGTGCTGGGAATCAAACCCAGGGCTTCACACATGCTAGGCCAGTGCTCTACCCTTGAGCTGCATCCCTAACCCTCCACCCTCTTCTATCCACTCCATTCTTTTTTTCTTACATTTGGATTTGTAATCAATCTGGAATTCATTTTAAAGTACAGTATGAGGCAGTGACTTTGTTTCTTCAGGGAAGTGCTGTGACTAGTCCCAATCCTGACAGCTGAATAAGCCATTTCATCCTCTTCCGGGGACACCTTGAGGCACCACCGTGGTCATGTGCCTCCTTGTCCTTCTAGGGTAACGTCCTGCAGTGGCCTCTTCCCAAGGGACGGCTTCCAGCTGCCTTCTCAGAGCCGGGGCATTTCTCCGTGCCTCGATTCCTCCCTGCTCTGTCAGCTCTCTCCATTTTCACCCAGCTCCCTAGGCCATGGCCTGGGATTTAGCTCAGTTGGTAGAGCCCTGCGCTGCAGTCTCTGAGGTCCCAACTTCAATTCCCAGCACCGCAAAAATGGGAGAAAGGCCTGGCAATCCACTCCCAAGGCAATCCCGAAACAGTCAGCCATTGAAAACCCTATGAGGGTCGCTATGAGTCGGATACCGACTCGACGGCACCTAACAACAACAACCCTAGGCCACACAGTGTTGCTCTGTCCAGCCCCCTCCACTCCTCTCTGCTTACTACAAATAGGTCCCCCCAAACCACCACACCCAGCATGCATTTGCATGGCAGAGTCTCTCTCCTGAGCAGCATATGCATAGTGCTGACTGCCTTCAGGGCCTCTCTTGACCACTCAGTTCCACTCCTTTTCCATACACACGTGCAAGTACCCACAGACACACACATGCACAGACACACACAGAAATAGGCACCCACGGACCCCCGACTCTCATGCTCCCACAGCATTGCATGCACACACGTGCACATTCACATGCACATACATATGCACCCATGTGTGCACATCCACAGTTTTGTGAGAATCCAATACATGTAAAAAGAACCTCAGATTCAAAGACGTGTCCCTAGTCGTACAACTACGGACTTACAAAACTCAGCTTCCTGGGCCTTTTAGCTGAACACTGGATGTTTCACATAACAGATTTAAAAAATAATAATACAAGGTTCCAAATACGGAGGAAATAAAATGAGGGAATGCATGTTGTGCGGTCAGCCCTGGGAGCACAGCACTAAATAAAGCAGTAAGTGTTGTGACTATTGTTCTCGTGGCCAGTGGTTATTAGAGCCAAGGCCCGGGCCTTCGGTCCCAGGGGGAGGATGAGTGGGACCGGGCCTCCCACCTCTCCTGTGCAGGAGCTTGTGTGTGGCGCCACTTCGTGGCCATTCCTATCACTGCGGGTGCTGTGGCCCATAAGGCTGTAGTTCTCTGAGGGGAGCGGGGGGCGCACAGCCCACTAGCAGAGGATCAGAGGCTGGGGTGCGCGACCTCGTCCCGAATCCAATCTTCAGCACTGCGGAGAGCGAGGCTGTCCCCAGAGCACCCGGACACTCTCAGTGCGGGCGCACACCCGCGCACTTACACCTGCGCTGGGACGGCGCGGGGTCTCAGCTGAGGTGCCCTCGTGCACACTCACGGGCACCCACACCCCGGTGCCTCCCTCCCGCGCACACCTGGGTGGAGCGCACTGGCTCACACGGGACTCGGTGCGGCTTCCTGTCACAAAGGCACAGGGGTCAGAACCGTGCTGCCCTCGTTCTGTTTATTTTACCGGCAGGAAAGCCAGGATCCAGTCAACCCCCAGAGCCCGGCATCCCCGCACCCGGTGCGAAGGACCAGGGCGGGGGTCTGATCAGCTCCCTGCCTGGAACGCTGGAACGCAGCTCGAGCCGACCGGGGCCCGCGCCTCCACCCTGGCCCCTGGAGCCACTGAGGACTGGTCTTCGCCTTCCCTTGGAGTCCTGGGAGGAAGGGGTTATTTGCAAAGAGATGCAAATGCAGAGTTAGAGCGACCTATGACTCTGTGGAGCACACAGGCACTGGGATGGGACCAGGCACCCAAGCTCCCAGATGGGGGCAACTCTAGAGCTGGGTCTTTAAGGACAAGGTCACTGAAGGTCACTGGGCCAGTGGGACTCGGAGAGCAGGGAGGCTGGTGCTGGAACAGCTGGCAAGGTGAGCTGGGAACAGAAAAGTGGTCCAACTGGCCTGGGCGGGGGTGGGGGTGGGTGGGTAAACAGAGGCCCAGGAGTCAGTGCTGCTCCAGGAGTTTGCCCTCTTAACTCCAGAGCCAGGGTCAGAGATCCCCAGGAGGCACAGAGTGGGACCAAAGCCCAGAGGGTCAGCAACCTGTGTGTGGCCAAGGAACTCAATGGCCAACGCAAGGTTTGAGAGACTGGCTCTGAAATTAATGCTGTTTAAAAACTTTTGAAATTGTAGTAAGACATACAGAACATAGAAGTTACAATTTAGCCCCTTCAGTGTTGAATTCAGAGGCACTTAGCACATCCCACTGCTGTGCTGCTATCACTATCCAAGGAATTTTTTGACCATCTGGAACAGAAACTCCACACCCATTAAAACTAATCCCTACTCCTGGCCACCGCACTCTGCTTGCCATCTCCACGAATGTGCTTCTCTGTACTTAATGTAAGTGGAATTGGACCATACTTGTCATTTGTGATTGGCTTATTTTACTTAGCATAATAGCCTCAAGGTTCATCCATGTGGTAGCAAGTACCAGAATTCTCTTCCTTTTCAAGGCTGAGTAACTTTCATTGTATGTATAATCAAGTATTGTTTTATCCATTTGTCCCTTGGTGGACGATGAGGTTGCTTCCATTTTTTGACTATTATGGATAGTGCTGCTCTGAACCTGGGTGTGCAGGTATGTGTTTGAGTCCCTGTTTTTAAAATAATCCATGTTCTGAGCATCATGCAGAATCACTTCTCATAAACCTGAGGAAAGAGTAGAGGTGGGGTGAGGAGAAGGAAAGGGAGCCAGTGCTGCAGCAGGGGGCCCTGAGAGCCACCATGGTAAGAGGAAAAGCCCACTGGGGTGTCCAGCGCAGGGTGGGGAAACCCCAGACACTATGAGAGCAGTGGCCCAGGGGGGACTCTGGAACTCTGCAGGAGGGGCTCCATTCCTGTACGGTAGACCGTGGCAAGATGTGAAGGGAAAGTCCACTCACCTCACATAGACAGGGTGCAGACAGACCACAGAAGGAATTCTGTCAGGTCCAACCTGGTGAACCAACCAGTTTATCCAGGTTGCTGAGAAGAGCATAGGTGACCCTGGGCAGCACTGTAGGCAGCTCTGTCACTGGGAAGAGCCCCTCCCAGAGATGCCCAGTCAACTGTTTGCTCTTAGTGGTGAGAGGAGCCTGCAGGAGAGGCTCTGAAGAGTCTCCCCTAGCCTCCGCAGGCCCTATCCCCTGAGGATCTTACCAGGGGCCTGTGGCCCTTCCCCCTTCATGCAGGAACGCCAACAGGCCTCTACCCATAGGCCAGTTATCAGCTGTATGGAGAAGTTGATTTTGTTGCTGTGACTGTAGACCAAGGTTTTCTGGAGGTCACCACAACTGCTTGCTTTAAGACAGTGATGATGATGTCCAGCCTGGAGGAAATAGTCACACTACAACCAGCTCAGGAGCCCAGGCCAGGTGGAAGCCAGTTGGCTGCCATGAGGTCAATGTCTCAGCTGCAGCAACAAAGAGTGGTGGGACCCCCCAATCCAGGGGAAATGCACCCGCCATCCCACTGCCCAACTGCATGCCCTGCTCTCACCTGGGCCCACAAAGGAGCCTCCTGGAAAGACATGGCAAGGCAAATGAAAACTCACCAGCCATGGACAGATATGCCTCCCCCCAATAGCATAAGCAAGAGGAGAAACATCTGGATATGGGAAAAGATTCACTAGCTCAAAAGACCTGAGCAAACAAAAGAAATGAAGCTATTGAAAGACACACACACACACACACACAGAATATTAGAATATCTTTAACTCATTTTTACAGAGAGATTTGAAGCCATACTCAACAGATGATATATGCTCTTTTTTAAGCCCTTGTCTCAAATTTGGAAAATTTGACTGAAGGTTAAGCAAGGGAACTTCAGCACTTTTCTTGGAACTTATACAAATCACCTTCCATTACCAGGTGACAAAAAATTAGAAAGAAGCAATTAAAAAGAGAAAGTTAAAATGTATTTTGGAAACAAAGTGAATTTGCACCCTGAAAATTACAAAATGTTCTGAACGTAATGGTAATATTACATATTTAAATTATGAAATGCAACAAAAGTGGTAAGTAGGGGGAAATTTGTATTCCTGAATTAATTTGTCATAAACAGGATAAATGGCTGAAAAGAGAAAGTTGATGGTAGCTTGAGCGAAAGAGAAAATAAAACTGGGTGTGGTGGTGCATGCCTTTAATCCCAGCACCTGGGAGGCTGAGGTAGGAAGATCACAAATGAGAGGCCAGCCTGGGCTACTAGTAAGTTCCAGGCCAGCCTGAGCTATAGTGAGACCCTGGTTCAAAAAACCAAAACCAATGGACGAAATAACAACAAAAAGAAAAGAAGAGAAAAGAAAAGAAAAGAAAAGAAATAAGAAGAGAAGAAAAAGGAAAGGAAAGGAAAAAAAAAAGAAAAGAAAGTAAGAAAAGAAAGAAAGGAAAGAAAAGAAAAAAGAAGACTAAAATAAAACTTCTTTAGAAACTAACTACAATAAGAGTTTGATCTATCAAAATCTATGGAATTTGTCCAAAGCAGTATTCAAGGGGAAATGTATAGCCCTAAGTATTTATACAGGGATGGGGTTCAGCTCCATTGGTAGATTGCTGCTCTGTCCTCTCTGAGGCCCTGGGTTTAATCCCCAGCACCACAAAAATGGGAGAAGGACCTGTCAGACCATGTGGAAAACAATCCTGAAAGAATCTGCCATTGAAAACCTTATGAACAGCAGAAAAGCACCAACATAGTGTGGGGGATGGCACAGTGTCTGGGAGGGTTTCATTCTGTTGTACACAGGGTCACTGAGTTGGACCCAACTCCACGGCACCCAACAACAACAAGTATAACACAAACAGTATAAAATTAAATAAACCAAGCAAACAAATACAAGAAAATTCCTTAAAACAAACAATTAAGAAATAAATTTAAGACAATTGCAAGAAAAGTAAACTTAAATAAATCCCAAAGCAGTTCTTTGAAAAGATCATCAAAATAAACAAACCTCTGGGAAACTGAGCAAAAGGGAAAAGGCACAAATTTTAAGCATTAGGTTACAAACAGTGGCGTGACTCTAGACGTGCTGGAGACACTGTCAACCACAAGGAGATGGTAGGCCTTACTCTGTTCTGGTGCACTTTATTTTCTCTGGATGAGATGGAAGATTATCTCAGAATATATAAGTACCAGGCCAGGCACATTGGCATGCCTATAATCCCAGAGAATCAGGAGGCAGAGGCAGGAAGATTGCAAGTTTGAGGCCAAAGGCAGCCAGTGAAACTTAGTGAGACTCTGTCTCAAGATAAAATATAAAAAAGGGGGTGGGAGTGCAGCCTAATGGTAGAGTATTTGAAAAGTATGTGCAAGGCCCTGGGTCCAACCACCAAGTACCACAATAAGTAAATAAATAAATAAATAAATACCCAAATTGGCCAAACAAGAGGCAGAAAACCCAAACAGGATAAGAGGCACAGAACAGCCTGGAGAAGTGACCAGAAATATCTAAGGATCTCATCAACCTCCAGGGACGGGTTGTGGCTGTGTTTTGGATGCCCCAAAGAAAATAGGGAAGTTCCAATTCCATCTATAAGATTAGCAAACTGGACAAGGATCTCTCACACACACACTCACACACAGTCACACACAGAGCAATGGCAGAAAAAGATCTCCTGTGCTCAAGAGTTAAAAAGTTTCTGGCCCGGGGCTGTAGCTCAGTGGTACAGTGCTTGCCTAGCATGTGTGAGGCCCTGGGTTCCATCTCCAGCCCCACAAAAGAAAAAGAAAAGAAGAAAAGAACCGTGTGTGTGTGTGTGTGTGTGTGTGTGTGTGTGTGTGTGTGTGTGTTAAATTTAAAAAAAGATACCGCATGAAAGAAAGTAATGAAATATGGGTCTAAGGGTCCAGAGAGAGACATCTGGAAGGTCTACATCAAACAGAGCAGCCTGGTGGGCCACAGAGAGAAGACAAGGGGCTCAGGAGGAAACTGAACAAGAACCTCAGGGCTGGGGTGCTGCTCAGTAGCAGAGCACTTGCCTATCATGTGTGAGGCCCTGGGTTTGATCTCCAGCACCAGGAGCAAAAAATTAAAAACAGAGAGAGGCAGGAACCTGTAATCTCCGCTACAAGGGAGGCAGAGGCTGAAGGATATCAAATTTGAGGCCAGAGGCAGTGTGTAACTTAGTGAGCCCCTGTCTCAAAATAAAAAATAAAAAGTGGACTGTGGGTGCAGCCCAGTTGTAAAGCACTTGCAAAGTTATATATGAGGTCCCTGGGTTCAACCTTCAAGTACTGCAAACAAAACAAAACAAAACAACAAACAAACCTGGAGGAAACATGGCATACTTTTACTGTATTTCTGTATTGTTGAGATGTTTACAAACCGAATATATTTGTACCTTACTTCAAAATAATAAAACTAAATGTAAATTAATAAATGCAAATGGTAATAAATAATTTTTAAAGATAAGCAATTAATATTTTAACAGTTTTTAATTAAAATATTTTTAGCTAAAGGATAAAAATTAAAATTTTAGAAAAGGTGGAAAGATCTTTTATGGTAGGAGGATATTTGAAGCAGAATCACATTTCAGTTATTGAAAGGATGGGAAAAAGAAGGGAAAGGAGGACAGGGAAGACCCATTCCAGCCAGATGGAGAACCTTCAAGTCAGAGATAAAAACACCATGTTTGTCTCTACAAATATTTAAGTCTCTGAACAAAGACAGACATTGCAGATGTGTTATAAGACAAGTGATGTAGAAGGAAAGAATATTTATAACATTTATAAACAGCCACAGGATTTTTATGCAGACTGTATAATGAGCTTCTACAAAATCTCTATATTAAGGGCAACCAACCTAGCAGAAAAATGGGCGAAGGATATGCACCCAATGGCAGAAGATAGGAGAAACACCACTGACCACATGAAAGGATGCTGCAACCCTCTCGTTATCTGATAAACATGCAAATTTAAACAATGCTGTGTCTTGTGCACAGCAGACTGGCAGAAATGAAAATCCCCACGTGCATTCAGGACCACAGGAATCAGGAAACAGCACCCCCTGAGCAGTCAAAGGAGAGGAACTTGCTGCCACTTTTAATGGCCCAGGTGAAGGAAATGTGCCCAGCTCTGATTAACACTCCCCTGAAAGGAATCTACCTAGATAAGCATCACCACTGCGCACCCAGTCCTTGTTTCTTGCAAGGATTAACAGTTAGTACCATTTTAAAGATTTGCAAACTGAAGTAGGGAAAGTTTAAGTGTTTGGCCCCAAATTCCACCTTAAATAGTAGAATTTTTTTTTTAATTTTATTTTATTGTCAGTGCCTCACATTGGGCATGCCCTCCACCACTGAGCCTTAGAAACACATTTTGAGTCTAAGTGGCATAAATCCTTTGCGTTCTTTGCTTACAATGCCCATCGCAGTAAGGCGAGCAACAAGATCAAAGTGGAAACAACCTAAATACACCCATTAAATTATGATCCAAGTATTCCATAGAATGTTCTGCAGCTATTAAAACTGATTATACACTTACATGCAGAGATCTCTGAAGCACATTTATAGCTGAAAAACAAAGCAAGTCTCACCGAAACATTTATCAGGCAATTCTCTCTGTTAAAGATGAGCGTGTGTGTGCCCTCTTGAACATTGTGTGAGTGTGTGGGCGTGGCGGAAATGCAAAAAGGAAGAGAGGAAAGGAAATGAACTCAATTGCTACTAATTGTAACCTCAGAAAAGGGCTAAGCATCAGGTGGCAGAACAGGAGATTTGCACTTTATATTTATTTATGCATCACTTGATTAATTTGCTGTAGATATATATTCACATGCACATTACACTAATAATAGTGTAATAAAAATAGTTAACATTTTGAAAGATGATTAAATTTGATAAGACACACATACAGAAGCTATGTGAAGAAAACTGTGACATTTTGCTGGAAGACATTGAAGGAAAAAGTTACTGAGTTAAATTGATCTGAAAGAATTAAACACAATGTGTCTGGGGGTGCAGTTCAGGGGTCGAGTGCTTGCCTAACATGTGAGATACTGGGTTCCACCCCAGCACGGCCAAAAAAAAAAAAAAAGAAAGAATAAATAAAATAAAAATAAAAATAATTAATTAATTAAAAATACACAAAAGTAGGGGTGGGAAAACCCAAAAGTGAAGCAATATTTGCCTCACCTGTGTTAAAACATCAGGTACACCAAATAGCACAGATACAAGGTTAAAACTCTGTTAAGATGTAGGAGACAGATGGATTAGGGAAGGATGTGGGAAAGCTGGAAAACAGTCCCAAGAAGACACACACATTTCCATGTAGCACCTGTAGTGGGTGGGAGTGAGGCTAGGGTCATAAGTGGCGAAAGAGTTTACTGGAGCTCAGAACAGTGAAAAAAAGGGGAAAAATGTATTAGTCAACTGCACGAGGGCAGCGGGCAGAAGCAACAAGTGTATTTCTCTGTGCCTGGGTCTCTGGGCAGCCTGCAGTGGCCTTGACCTTGGCGGGAAATGATTTGTACCTCAGCCTCTTTGTCCATGTTCCCTGTGGTTTTAATGACAGGGCCTGCTCCCAGAGAGTGCCTGTTTCTCTCATGTCACCCCATCCCCTACAGGACCCCATGTTGTTGTTAGGTGCCATCCAGTTGGTGTCCGATTCATAGCGACCCAATGTACAACAGTGCAACACTATTGTGCTTCTCTGCTATTCATAGGGTTTTCAGTGGCAGGTTGTTTTTTAGTAGTGGGTTGCTGGGTCCTTCTCCCAAGCCTATAGCACCCGGTGTTCCCAGGTGGCCTCCCATTAAATTACTAACCAGGCCAAACACGGCATAGCTTCCGAGATCGGGTAGGATCAAGACGCCACAGTGCTACAGGACCCCATAGCTTCCTCTAATAGTGCCTTTATTTTATTTTATCATTTTATTTTATTTGTTTATTTGGTGTGGGGATGTCACCAGTGGCACAGCAGAGAGGTAGAACCTAGCCTGAGGAGTTCCCCTAGTTGGGTCCTCCATTGAGGTTAAGCTGGATCTTTGGCTTCATCACAGAAAAGAATTTCAGGATGAGTCAGAGAGAGTGAAATAAGGTTGTAGAGTTTATTAAGTCTACACTTTGGAATGGGCTGGGGTTTAGCTCAGTTGGTAGATCACTGCTTCACACTTTCTGAGGATGGAGGTTTGATCTCCAGCACTGCAAAAATGGGACAAGGATGTGGCAGTCCGCTCCCAACGCAATCCTGAAACAATCGGCCGTAGAAAAACCCATGAGGGTCGCTATGAGTCAGACTTGATTGGATGCCACATAACAACCACACTTTAGAATACATGTGGGCACTCAGAGAGACAATAGGCATCCAAGACACAGACATGGGCTTCCCAGGAAAGCCAAACAGAGAAAGGCCGGGGTACATGTTCTCTCCAGTTTTCTTTAACCCAGGGCATGCCCCATGTGATGTCATCCCTGGGCACTCAGCTCTGGACATTCAGTGTGATGTGAGCCTCCAGTGCCTAGAAAGGCCCCTGTCATGGTCTAACAAGGTGCCAATAAGATCTAAACAAGTTCCATTGTCTAGGTTTAAGAAAAAAGTCATGAGGGAGTTCCTTGGGCATGCCTCAAAGCAACACTGAATGGCAGTGGGGAAAGCAAGGTCAAACTCAAAGGTTATAGACATTTTTTACCCTAAGCGTGGCTTATTATCATTTTACCATTTTCATTACTTAAAATATTTCTCCAAAATAACATCTCTAGGCAGGCAGTCCTCATAGCAGTTTTTGGTAGCTGTGTCAAGGTTTTCAACTTTCAGCTGGTGAGCCTCAAAGCAGATCCTTGAGTGAAAGCTCTTTCCCTTCCCACGTCCCCCCAGTTTTCCTATCTTTCTATCCTGCCTCAGGGATCGAACACAGCACTGTAGTACTTCTGTGTGTTTCTATTTTATTTCTCTTTTCCTATCTTCCATTGAATTGAACACATTTCCTTTTGATGGGAACAGTAATTCCCTATGGTCTCCCAGCCCATAGCCGCTCTCTTGTTGGATTGCCATCACCTCGAATATTAGTTTAAGATCTTTGTGAATGTATTTCTTCAGTCATTACTAATTATTTAGGCATCAATGAACTGTCCTAAAGTGATAGAAACACCCTTACTCCCCAAACCCGGCGGCTTCATTTTTCTGGGTTTACTTTTGTTCCTGAAATATTCTTTGAGGGTGCTTCTGGGGATCAATTTCCAGAGGTCTTATTATGACTGAAAATACCTGATTGTGCCCTCTATGGCAATAGATGCTTAGTGGGATCGGCAGCTTTGGGTTTCAAGTTCTCTCCTTTCAGAGTTTGAGCCTGTCTCTTCCCTTTTGTGTATCTGATCGAGAAAATCCAGCAATGGAGCCACAAGGATGCTAGAGAGCACGCTGACCTGCTGAGGAGCAAGTTATATCAGAGCAAGCAAAAGAGAGGAGAGGGGAAAGAAAAAGAGGAGGAGGG